>MBPM02000170.1:0-86150 GCA_001695595.3 Plasmopara viticola | reverse complement strand
TCAGGTGAAGTTTCACGAGACGACTGAGCCCTTCCATAGCGACCATTAAAGAATGTATAGTCAAAGTGTATCCGGGCAAAAGCCCGTGGTGTTTGAATCGATTGACAGTGAGACCACGTCGCCGAGGTGTTCAATAGCTCTCATTGGATACTTATTCCCTTAGCGTGCAAGATTATTACTGCATTCTTTTTTGCATCATGTCCTTTCGTACAAAGAAAGCACCGACTCACTGTTATCATATAAGTAAGCACAAACTAGTCGCCAATTTCCATTAAGCTTTCGCACAGGTGAGGTCGGTGACCAATGCGAAATTTTCGACTGCCGCATCATGCTACTCTCTCACTTTAGTGAAGAATATATAGAAAGCTCGCATGGATTTTATAGCATTGTTGTTTGCTGATAATACTTACCTTACGGAGGCGGTTGACGGTAAACTTCAGAGAACGACGAAAAAAAATCCTTATTTAAAGCTTAAGTCAAGTCTTATCACTTTGCTAGAGTCCCACAGCCACGATGCAATATACGCGTCCTGAGAGATGATCCAAGACATTGTCGTGCAGAACAAAAAATGTGTTAAGATCTACTGACTTGGTTTCCATTATAAAGATAGCACCGGCTTCAAATTCAGCCAGGAGCTCAGTAGCTTTCGTTTTTTTGACGTTCACATACTTATACACCTCTGGTAGCACATCCTACACACCACATCTGCCATGACACCACGATAAAAAACTAATACATATCGACATTGTACCATTAAATTCTCGCCGACAAATCACCAATATATCTGCACAAATTCCTAACAAAATCTTTAGGTCAATAATTTTGAAATAGCGCACCTCCGCGAATATGGTATTAGTTCCAAACACAGATACCGAAATGTGTGTGTTGTTGAAGGCGGTGTTTTCCCGTGTTGAGTCACAGCTGGCGGCTTAAAGATTACCTAAAAGTCACATTCGAGTAAGTGAACGATGTACTGTTTATTACCCTTGACTAAATGCTTCGGATGCAGTGATAAAATGGCTGGTCGACTGTATCTTAGCGGGAAAGCTCATAAAATTCACAGGCTCGCACTGATTCTACTTGCGATTCCAAGCTTTTCACCACTCAAAGCAACCTTTTTTCACTTACATAGAGACAAATGTTTCGAGATTAAGAGCAAGATTTTTCTGCGATAAAATGTTTACAGCTTTATATCCTTTGTGCGGTCTACGAATGCGCCTTACACTACTGAGAGTCAAATCCATGTTACATACGTTAAGTTGAAGTTGGAAGCAGTTCTTAATCTCATCGAGCTGGAGTTGGTCAATAGGCTCGGAGCTTTTAAACCGACTCAGCCTATGCTTTGTTTTCTTGGAAGAGATGTAGTGTTTATTTGCGCAACTAAATTTTCCAAAAATCCTTGTAACCACTTCTAGATGTCTGCAAGGCGATGCAATTGAAGACGCACTTGTTTTTGGGTTGATTACTTCCTGTTTTCGCGGATAACGTGAAAACGACAGAATCGTTTCCCCTTGAACATCCTCGCGATAGCTAATGAGAATCTAGGATGTAGTGATCGCCTTGAGCTTATATCCAGCGTTGGGTTCTCTCACTTTGTCAGCCAGCTCCATTAACCATATTCTGTATTCGCATTCCCTCGAATATCTGCCGTGCTGTTGTTTGCGACAGGCTTATTATATACGCGAGTTTTTGCGAGATTTGGGTTGAAGCAGATAGCGTCATCAAGACCGCTCTTCCTCACAAGTTCGTACCCCGGGGGCAACATGTACTTTGAACGAACTTGCATTAGTCAAAAAAACGTTCTCGAGCTTGTCGTAAAAATCAAATGTCTCAGCACCCTTAAATAGATGTGATTCCATGTGATTATCATTGTGAAAGCGGTGCTCACGATCAACCTTATGGTCAGGCGTCAAGTGTTTTCCAAGCGCTTCGGTAAATACATTGTACTGTTTAGCTAATAATTTTTGATTGGGCGTAAGAAGTTGATAATAAACACCAGCTTATTCGTTCTACCACAAACTCAACACAAAAATCGTTATTTTCGACATCTAATCTCTACAATTCTCCGTACTCGTATTTAAACATGTTGCCTGATTATGCTTGGCTGTATTCTACTTTAAAGATTTGACTTTAGTATTCCAATGGACTACTGTATCATTCTAATAAACAGAAGATCGAGATAAAATAACCATCCAAATTCAGTCACATTACCCAAAGACGTCAGCCGTCAGTATCAGCTTCACAAATTTTCCAATCGCCTTTTTACGGGAACTCGACATCATCATGCCCGCGACAACGAATCGACCGAAGTTAAAGCATACTCCTGACCAAAGGCTTGATGCACTGCACAGTTTCTTTCCTATCTTGGTCAAGGCTTTTAGTAATATGATTACTGTCAAGAAAGCAAAGCGACTGCACACCATCGCGCCTGTGCTTGCAAGTATCTATGTGTGCATTGTTTGATGGAGGTTTTCAACTTCTGGCCAAAGTCACCGTTGTTGGGAAACTTGTAAATGAAGACGTAGCCTTGAGCTCGTGCTTATTCGCGACGACAAAGAAGGCGGAGCCCGATAAATTTAAGCTGGGTCCTGCTCAAGCTCACGTGAGGAAGCGAAACACTTGCAAATGTAAGGGACTGCCAAGTGTACAACATTGTCAAGAACTTCTGAAATCGGGTATACTTGAGTAATCTGGAAGTTGGTTTTTAGGGCGCGACGCCCGTGTTAATAACGATGAAGAATGACAAATCTGCTTTAGGACCAGTAAAGCAGATTGCTATTGTATCCTTTTCAAAGACAATTAGCTACGTGTGTGCTTATACGTAGCAGTATTTGTTGAGTAGAAAGTAGAAACCGAAGTGAATACATTTATCCTGACCAATGAACGGCAACCATATGTAATTACTAATTGTGCCGTATTTGTCATTACTGTGAAGCCATCCACCTGTCCAACATGCATTCAGCGGTATGATTTTAGCAGTCCCACTCACCGCTAATGCTGTGTGTCCTTTGTTGCTGACTTGGTCTTGATTCCGGAGGCTTCGCGCAGATACTTCAGCATCTTAGTTCCAATCGCCTTGGTTAGCATATCTGCAAGCTGACTCTTCGTATCAATGTAGCCAATCTTGAGTAATTCATGCTGAACGTTCTCCCGAATAAAGAGATGTCTGATGTCCACGTGCTTTGTACGTGCGTGGTAGCCTGCGTTGTTTGCCAAAGCTATCGCACCTTGATTGTCTTCCCATATTTGCATGCCTCCCACTTGTTCTTGACCCATGTCCTTGAGCATTGCGCGCGCCCAAAGTACTTCTTGTGTGCACAAGCTGAGCGCCATATACTATGCTTCTGCGGAACTTAGAGCAACTGTTCTCTGATACTTGGACTTGAATACAACCGGAGCTTTACCAATGTTGATCAACACACCTGAGACAGACCGTCTGTCATCGGTGTTGCTACCCCAGTCAGCATCCGAAAAAGATTCAATAATCACCTTTCCCGTCCCTCTTTGGTAAACGATCCCATGATGACGTGTCGAATTTCAGTAGCGCAATACACGAATTGCGGCGTTCCAATGTGGTAACCCCGGTTTTTCGAGAAATCGAGACAGTTGTGTCACGATGTATGCGACGCCCGGCCGAGTGCAAGTTGTAACATATAGCAGACATCCAATTAGTGAGCGGTATGGTCTTCACCGCATCTCCGAACGCTCGGCTTCTGTACTTGGTGACTGTGACGTTGACAGCTTGAGACCGGACGTACACGGATTGTCGACGTTCTTGGCGTTTTTCTGTCCAAATCGCTCAGCCACGTCGCTAATGTAGCGTGTTTGCTTGATCATTAGTGTGGAAGCTGTCATGTCGTGGTCGATCTCCATGCCCAATATGAACTTCGCCATACCGAGATCCTTCATCTAGAAAACACATCTAAGCATCCCCTCGACCTTTAGAATCTTGTCGCTCGTCTTGGCTGCAATGATCATATCATCGACATAAAGACATACGTACACAAAACCTTCCACCACTTTCTTCACGTAGACGCATTGATCCGCTCCACAACTTTTAAAATCGTTCTTCTTGAAGACGTGGTCGATCGTCTTGTTCCAAGCGCTTGCAGCTTGCTTGAGACCATATATAGCTTTGTTCAGCTGACACGCAAATCCTTGAGCTCCCTTAACACCAATTGGAACTTCCATGTAAACACGATCCGACAGTACACTGTTGAGAAAGGCGGTGTCGACGTCCAGCTGTTCCATTTTGTAGCCTAATACCGCACACACTGCGAGTACAACTCGAATTAAGTTCATGTTGGCCACTGGAGAGTAAGTCTCGAAGAAATCCACGCCGTATTTCTGCTTGAAACCTTTGGCCACCAATCGTGCTTTGTAGCGCACAACACATCCATTCTGATCACGCTTCTTAGCAAAAACCCAGCGGCATCCAATCGTACGTCCAATTGATTCTCGTGGAACGAGTGTCCATGTTTAGTTCTTGTGATGCGACTGTAATTCGGCGTCCATCGCTTGTCGCCACTGTTCTGCCTCGTCACTAGACATTGCCTGCGCATACGTGGTAGGCAAGTATGATTCTTCACCAACACTCACAGCGTAAGCGAGAACAGCTTCAGCAATAAGGCCGTTTTCATCAATCCTTGCACGCTTTAAAGATGGTGGTCCTTCGCTTCCTTTTAGACTTTCATCGGCATCTGATCCGTTTTCCAACAACGACATTGGTTGATGGGTACGCCTTGAACATTCC
Organism: Plasmopara viticola; assembly: GCA_001695595.3. Taxonomy (NCBI): domain Eukaryota; phylum Oomycota; class Peronosporomycetes; order Peronosporales; family Peronosporaceae; genus Plasmopara; species Plasmopara viticola. Next base: position 81,397 of record MBPM02000170.1, on the reverse strand, counting down.
ACTTGCGGTCGGAATACCAATCGATCTTCTTGTGCATCAAGTGTAGGAGTTCTGTACTCTGTCAGTTCAGAGTGTACTGAGGTCGGTAATCGAAGCATCTCGACCCTTGACTCATTTGTATCGGACTTCCCCTCATTCATTGGAGCATCTGGAATTTCACCTTCTCCTTCACCCTCCATAAGTTCATCTTGATCTTGTTGGTGTTTTGTCGGCCCGGACATTGCACTTTCATCGTTGTCTTTGGTAACGTGTATCACTTTAAATTGTTTGGGCGAATGCGTCTCATAAATGCCGACCACTTCACGCTCGTCCAGCTTCACCGACCGTGATACTGATATCTTGTCTTTCTCCAAATCGTAAACTCGGTATCCCTTGGTGTCTTCGGCATAACCAAGGAACATGCACTTGAAGCTTTTGGCTTCGAGCCTCGTCCTCTTCACTTGATCAACGTGAGCAAATTCATGAGACTCAAACGTCCTAAGATGATCCATCCGTGGCTTCATCTCAAATCCCAGTTCATATGGGGTGTTATTTGGGTGCATTGTATTAGGAGAGCGGTTGATCAGGTACACCGCAGTGCTTACTGCCTCTGCCCACCAACATGTCGGAACACACTTGTAGTGTAGCATATTCCGTGCCTTTTCCATTGTCGTACGGTTCATTCGTTCTGCAATTCCATTTTGTTGGGGACTGTATGGTACTGTACGCTGATGTATGATACCGTTCCGCTGACATAAGTCCGTAACTGTCTTGTTGACAAACTCCGTTCCATTGTCCGAACGCAGGCACTTGATACGGGTTCCCCACTGATTCTCATGCAGTGCTTTGAACATCTTAATCTTGTCGACAACTTCACTCTTCTTTGCCAGAAAGTAAGCCACCACATATCGTGAATAATCATCCACAAACGTCGAAGGGTATTTGGCACCTCCTTTTGAAAGTGTCTTCATGGGTCCCATCACGTTTGTGCGAACTAATTCCAATACACGTGATGTCTTTGTCATGGAGAGTCCTGGAAAGGCTTCGATCGTCTGCTTGCCCTTCATGCATCCACCAAACAGGATCTTAACACCTTGTTTTAGCGCAGGAATACTTTCTGTGGATCGCATAGTCTTCACTAAAACGTCCTCACTTGGATCTCCCATACGAGCGTGCCAGAACTCTCACTGACTATCGGCTCCCGTGTATTGCACCAATCGTGCCTCCTCTTGCTGACAATCCAGTGTGCAAGCTTTCCTATTTCTTGTCCCAGTTGCCGAAGCTTCGTTCTTGTCCCAAATGATGCACGAATCGCGCTAATACTCCACACTTAGTCCATGGTCGGCAAGTTTTCCCTCCGACAGTAGACGTCTATTAAGTCCAGGGATAAGCAGCACTTCCATCATCGATGTGCGTCTTCCATCTAAGCCGATAAGCTTCACTGTTCCAGCTCCTTCGACGCGTAACTTTCTGCCATCTGCAATTGTTAACTTGATGTCGGCTTTAAGTTGCTTGAAAACGATCAAGTCACTTCGGTGAGGGGTCATGTGTGACGTCGCACCACTGTCGATCAGCCAACTTACTGATTGCTCATCTCCCACAGCAAACACTGCATCATTACCGCTATAACAGTTTCTAGAACGGTCGTCAGCAGCTGGGCAGTCCCGTTTCATATGACCAGTCTGGGCACAATTGCAGCATTTCCCCCGAAAACCGCCGCCCTTGCGTGGCGCGTAAATCTTGTGGCCACTTCCTCGTCTGCCCTTGATCCGTCCATCATTGTCTGTGGCTCGAAACGCTTTCTCACTTGCTTCCTTCTTCTGTAGTCTGTCTGACTCCTTCAACAGCTTCTCCTTGACTTCGATCAGAGTGATGACCTTGGCGTTCTCCACGATAGAAGATATCTTGATTCATCCACCGGCTATCCCGTCCTCTGGCGTCCCACGACCAGCTCATCGAACGCGTCCAGATGTTTAACCATGAGAGTGCCACTCTCCATGTTAAACTCATGAAGGCGCCGTGTCATAGTGACACGGTTGTGCAGAGCGGAACGATGGTAGAAATCGCGAAGCGTTCCCCATGCCTCCAAGGCACGAGTGGCAGACCGTATCTTGGTCTGGTGTTGAATCTAGACGCCCAGGGCAATTATACCCAATGTCTTGGCGTCATTCACGAGCCACGTCTCCGTTATTTTGCTCTCGTCCCTCGCGCCCATAACGTGTCCCAGAAGCCCTTTTCTTGCGAGGGCCATCCTCATGTTGAACTCCCAATGGTAGTAGTTACCATCTCCTAGGAGGACTTCGGTGCGCTTGGTAGTCATGGGGGTGACGGTGTGGTGATGCGAGGCTGTTGTTTGCGGCTGTCAACCTGTTGAGTAGAAAAAGAAACCGAAAAGAATATATTTATTCTGACCAATCAACGGCTAGCATATGTAGTTACTAATTGTGACGTACTTGTAATTACTGTGAAGCCACCCACCTGTTTAACATGCATTCAGCAATGTAATTTTAACAGTATTACAGGACCGGATAGCTCCACTTCGACGAGACATTTTGCTTACCTTCTTTACTTGAGCTATTTTGGTCACAAATCTCTTATGTCAAATCTCTTCAATAAATGCTGGTAAGGAACATCGGCTGTCATAAAGGCAATAAGTTGTTCTAAAGTTAAGCACTCTCATATACTAAGATGACGTATTCATCCGATCGATATCCCGTTGACAAAGAGCAGCACACGCGTAAATGCTTTGAAAGATCCACAGCGATAAGTGGGCTTACAAGCCCGAACCCAACGTGGAAAAAAATGCTGAATTTATTAATGCTTAAAGAAGTTCTAGGAGGTCCAATATAAAGAATGGGTCTTTGTCACTTTCTTGTTCTAATCAAAACCCGAGTCAACTTGTCCCAGCAACGCTTTCGCTGAGCGGTGTCTTCACTGTTAGAACTCCGTGAAACTTTCCGTCATCCAACACTAGCACGTGAACCTATCTGAACTGGGAGAAGAGCAAAAGGTTTTCAGCATGTACTTTACCGAATCCGCTGCTTGAGAGTCCTCTTTCGTCAGCGCTTTAATAAAAGCCGTCTGCTCGAGCTTCTTTAGCTTTTTATTATCTCTCGAGCGGGACAAGAGCCACTTGCAGCTCTCGAATAACGGCCCCTTTCTTTTTCTGAATCTCTGATCGCATAGTCGAGCTAAACACCGTCGCCTGCCGCCAGGCTAATCTAACCAGAGCTTCACCATCTTTCCTCGACGCGGCACTTTTTCTATTAAAATGGAAAAGAAATGTATTTGAACTGACACGAGAATGTATGACAGAAATTTTAATCATTTTGATTTGATTTGGTGCTGTTTTGATTTTCTGCTCATCTCTGATCTTTTGATCTTTTGGTCGCTTGCTTATTTGGTCTTTCTGGTCTTTTGATCGTTTGGTTTTGGTGCACAGTTTCGATTCGTGACCATAACGCTGCAGCCAAAGGTTTGTCATTTTATACGCATTGTATTCGTAGTTGTCACTCTGTCTGGCTCTACTCACATAGACAATCTTCAAATGTACACGTACGTGTCTGTCCTAGTTTTTTGCCTTTAAAAAAATAGTGAGTACTTCGGTGTAAAGGAGACTGGTTTTATTTCGGTAGGCTTGTAAATTGTAATCTATATTTTTAAAGAACCGCTAACCAATCCCCCCCCCTTTCGCTGATCAGTCGCCCCCCTTAATACAGTACCCCTCTTTTAAACATTTTATTTCTTTTTCTTGAAGAAAAAAGATTTCTACATAAAAGCAACACCTCTACGCACTCGCTTAGCATTGCAATTAAGGGCTTCGAAAAAGGTAAAGTACAATGTTGGCTAGTAAAGTATACTTTTAGTTGCTGTGGTTTATTTATGGAGTATGCTGTTCCGAGCACGAACAAAATCGTTTAGAACGCATTGAAAACCTTGGCGAGTTTGCTAAGTCGGGCAGTGTGAGGCAATGATCCACGCCTATACTACACACAGGTTTGGGGTGTTTTTGCGCAAGTAAAAAACTAGAAGTATATGTGTGTAAATAAGCGTAATTCTATCCATTGTGCACTGATTTTTGCTTTCGATTAAAATGATTCTTGTTTAGGGCACCCCTATAATCGCAGTTGGCGTTTAATTTACCCGGCTTGTGAATCTATGGTCCGAAGTTAAGGCTGCTTTAGCCCTTAGGCCACTCTCCACGAACAGTCTTATCGTTTCTACTTTTTAATGCGCACATACCAATGTAGTTAATGCCTCAGTAAACTTCCATGCAGCATTCACGTGTTCAAAAATGTTTAATCTCTCGATAGCATTGTTAACCTGAGTCGCCAATTTCGAGACCGTAGACTCGTAAAATTCCACGAAGCGAACCGGAAATGAAAGCAAAACCTGCAGCAATGTAAAAATTACTAATTTTTCGATGCGGCAAACAACGAAATGAAGCCAAAAATACAGAAGAAAAGCGCAAGCACTTTTTTATGGCAATGACAGGAACGAGCGACCCCCGCTGCTTGCGAGTAAAACGATCATAAATTTTGGTAAATAATTTTGTATGACCTGGCGTCGCATAGGTATAAAATGATGGCCACTATTTCCAACGAAAAAAGGGGAAAATCCCGTTTTCTATATCCTGCAGAACATCGAAATTCGCTTCAGCCAATATGCATTTTGGAGGGGGGTGTTGGTATTGCACCGTTGTATGCATGCTAGCCAACCACATGATTATGGTACGGTGCTGACGTTATAGTGTCGCACAGGTAAATCAGGCCAACGCATGAATAAATCAGTATCCAGTAGAAAATCCAGTAGGCATAGAGGTAGCACGTTAGCGAACTAAGGATCTGAAGATATATTCACTTCGGAATTTACCTTCCAGCACACAAGCCTTTTCTACAGGTTAACGGCCGCAAGACGCTCAAGATATCCCCACCGCTGTTATGACCAGCAAATAGTCCGAAGTGATCCTTGGAAGCGACAACTACTTCCACTGGGAATTTGCCATGCACATGACGTTGGCAAGGAAGGGGCTACTAGCGCACGTCCAAGTCGTGAAGGACCCGGCGGAGGTCACGGAGGCGTGGCTGATCAACGACATGAAGGCGTTATGATTGATCGCTCAAAGGAGTTGCGGTGGAGCATCACACTAAGATTCGATCGGCTACGTCGGCGATCATGGCGTGGAACACGTTGCGTAATTTCTACAACCGGACAACAATGCACAACCGCGCGACGATGACCCGCCGTCTCCACGAGTTTAAGATGGAAAACGGCGCATCGATGGCGAAGCATCTCGATAGCTTCGATGAGCTCATCCTAGGACTACAAACACTGGGTGAACCGCTTGATGAAGCTCGTCAGCTTGTCATCCTGCTGAGCAGCTTGCCTACAGAGTACGAACTCATCAGTTCGATCGTGGAAAACCCTAAGGACACGACGCTGATCGAAGTAAAGGAGAAGCTTCTGAAGGAGTACGAGCGCATCGACAAAAAGGAAGGGCGCGGAGCGCGCAATGAAGGTTACGACGAACGACAGGAATTTCAAGAATGAGAGGATCATAAAAAACGGCAAGAGCCGCAACGGTAGAAGGGACGGTGGTTTTGGTGGAAAATGCTTTAATTGCGGCCAAATGGGACACATGAAGCGGGACTGCCCTAACAAGAACGAAAGCAACGCCGATGATGAGATATTCGCTGTTGGGAATAGTCGATCAACTGGGTGGCTAATCGACAGCGGTGCGTCGGCGCATATGACGCCACATCACGACGACTTATTCGAGTATAAAGACCTCGATAAGATTGAGGGGACCATCGCGGACGGCAAGTAGATCCGCGTGGCAGGGACGGGCTCAGTGCGTCTGACAGGCATTGACGGCAAACAAATCAAGATGGTCGAGGTGCTGTACATTCCCGGACTTGACCGTCGACTCTAATCGGTCGGCTAGCTGGCAGAGCGTGGTATGAGCGTGGAGTTTCAGAAAGATTCATGTGTAATTTGGAACAAGGCAAAGGCAATCGCGTCGGGCAAGAAGATCGGTAAAGCCTACTTCCTTGACTGTAAAGAAGATATGGCGCACTACGTGGAATACGCCGGAGTCGACAACAAGTGGGAGTTGTGGCACGCACGCATGGGTCATATGAACAATGACGCACGCAGCGCGCTACTACTGGTATGCCCATGATGAACAAGATGTCCATGACGCTGTTGGAGGCTGCATGAAGGGCAAGCAAACGGTCACCCACTTCCCGTCTCGATCGATGGCTAAGACGACGAAGGTGCTTTAGCTTGTACACACGGACGTCATGGGGCCCATGAGAACAAAGTCGAAGGGAGGGATCCGTTATGTACTTACGTTCGTCGACGACAACTCTAAGTACGTGGTAGTGTAATTTCTCACCAAAAAGAACGAGGTGCCTGCCAAATTCAAAACATTTCTAAATATGTTCGAGAACCAGTGGGGTGAAAACATCAAATGTCACCGTTCGGATAACGGCACGGAGTTCGTCAACAAGGAGATGGACAATATCTGTGCATCGAATGGGATCGTGCACCAGAAGACTGTGCCCTACAGCCCGCAACAGAACGGTGTGGCCGAGCGCATGAATCGCACGATCATGGAAAAAGGACGAAGCATGCTGTACTACAAAAATGTGTAAACCTTCTGGTGGGCTCAAGCTGTCAGCACTGCGGTGCACCTGATAAATCGATCGACCAACTCAGAGCGATCGAACATGACGCCGTATGAAGTGTGTTTCAAGATTAAACCGCATATGGAACACTTACGTGTGTTTGGGTCACATAGATACGCTCACGTTGATGACACAAAAAGGACGAAATTCGAACCCAAGAGCTTCAAGTGCATGTTTCTAGGGTATCCAGAGAACACCAAAGATACCGCGTGTACGACCTGAAACTGAACAAGGTCAAGGTGTCGAGGTCGGTGAAGCTGGATGGGTGTGAAGTTTATGGTACTTATGACACTGAAAGCTTAATCAAGAACCTATTATCCACATCACTAAAGACGATGAATCAAGAAGCATTCCCGTCACTACAGAACGACCATCAGTAGAGGACGAGCCAATGGATGCTGCCGATTAATCTGTGGAAGATATGGAATTGGATCAAGTGGAAAATACGGATAATATCGTATCCCGGCACCAACCATATCAATCGCGACTTGCTGGGTATGAGTTGGGACCGTACCAGCCTGGACAGGAAGCGTTTCCAGAAGAGTGAGACGATCACGTAAACCCATGTTCATGTTAGAGGATGGATCAGTGTCTGAAGGAAGTAACGGCCCACCATCTCCAAAGCGTCCTAGGATCGACGATGACGGCCTGATAGCTGAAGCAGTTCTTGCGTACGCTGCAAGCGTGGGTGATGCAGACGATGCTCCAACTACATACCAGCAAGCCATAAATAGCAGCGATTCTTCTGAGTGGATGAAGGCAATGAAAGCGGAACTCAAGGCTCACGCAGAGAATGGACCATGGGCACTCGTGCCAAAGAAGAAGGATGTACGGCCAATTGGATGTCGATGGGTCCTCGCAAAGAAGCGCAACGAGCATGGACGTGTGGTGCGTTACAAGGCACGACTGGTGGCAAAAGGTTACAAGCAGAAGTATGGTGTTGACTTCTTTGAGACATACTCACTTGTGACAAATACGAACTTTATACGGGTTGTACTCTCTGCAGTGGTTGCAAAAGGATACGTGACCGAATGTCGACACGGCATTTTTGTATAGTGATCTCAAGGAAGAGGTGTACATGGAAGTGCCTCACGGTATTGTCAATGCAGAAAACATGATGTGCAAGCTGGACAAAGCCATCTACGGTCTGAAGCTGAGAAGTCTATCAAGATAAAGGAATTCGGCGATACTAAATTTATTCTCGGAATGGAGATTGATCATGACTACAACGGGAGCACACTATTGATTCGACAAATTCGGTACATCGATGACGTGGTGGTAAAATTCAACCAGGAAGATGCCAAGGCAGTGGCTAACCCATGCAATACATGTTTAAAGCTATCAAGGATGTAGTCACCAACAACAAACGATGATAAGGCAGAGATGCACACGAAGTCGTACAGGTCCTTGATTGGATGTTTGTTATACATCGCAACATGTACACGACCTGATATCGCATATGTGGCTACACAACTATCTCGCTTCTTGGAGAATCCGGGTAAGCAGCATTGGAAAGCTGCGATTCGAGTACTCCGCTATCTCAAGACGACAAGGAAATATGGAATCACTAACGACGGTAGCGCCACTGAACTACAGGTTACAGCATACACAGATGCAGACTGGGGCAGTAATATCGATGACCGACGTTCGGTTTCAGGATCATAGTTATAATCGGAGGTGCACCGGTTATATTAAAGTCCAAGTATCAGCGCACGGTGGCACTTGGCTCTGCGGGAGCTGAGTACATGGCACTAAGTTTATGTACTCAGGAGGTTCTATGGTAGCATGCTTTGCTTTAGTTTGCTACGTTGATCTGGGAAGACAATCAAGGTGCGATCGGACTTGCCAACAATGCGGGCTACAATGCAAGGACCAAACACGTCGACATCCACCACCATTTTATTCGGAAAAATGTGGCACGAAACAACATCACAGTTGAATACGTGTCGACTGTAAATCAACTTGCGGACATGTTGGCCAAGGCGCTTGGGACCATACGACTCAAGTATCTACTGGAAGCATGTGGCATAGAACCAGCGCATGTACAACATTAGCGGTGAGCGGGAGTGTTTGTATTACACCGTTGTATGCATGCTAGCCAACCACATAATTATGGTACGGTGCTGATGTTATAGTATCGCACGGGTAAATCAGGCTGACGCATGAATAAATCAGTATCCAGTAGAAAATCCAGTAGGCTTAGAGGTAGCACGTTAGCGAACTAAGGACCTAAATATGCATTCACTTCGGAATTTACCTTCCAGCACACAAGCCTTTTCTACAGGGGGGGCTGGTTCGCGAAGGCGGGGCTGGTTAGCGAAGGGAGGACTGGCTAGCGGTTCCCTATTTTAAATGGCTCTTAATTTATTCACGATCGCACGTTGTAGTAACTAGACGATGATACAAAATAAAATTGCTGCAAATTAAATGCTCCGTGTAATTTTTTTCAGAAATCGATGATTTTTTAAACGGAGCTGACAAATTAGTCAAAAAATGGTGAGTAAATTTTGTGACTTATCGGCCGGCGTAAAATTGTTTGTAAAGTTCGTAAGAAATAGTAAAGGTGTAAAGAAAAAAATTGTTTTACGCAAACGGCAAGTCTTGAAACGATACGATGAAGTGTACACAGAGAAACTTCGCTGAAATCGTTCGAAGATTATTCACGTGAGTTGTATGAATGCTAGCTCAATGCGCTGAGTTTGCTCCAAACAGAAGCGCTTAGCTGAAGCAGACAAAAAAACTTAAAGCACATGGTTGCAGTTACGATCGCCACCTGACGAGTCGTAGGTGTCAAGCAGTAAAGTCAATACCAAGTTTAATACTGATGCCAAGAAGTTAATAATGTAGCAAAAAGGATTAACTCACAAGATTTATCACTTCGGCCGATTTGCCAAGCTACCTGTCATTTCCGAGGCCAAAGTCGAGTTTGCAGAGGACGCCACAGGCTTAATGGGGGTCTTCTGCCGTCTCAGCTACTACATCCTATGCTCCTCTAGTCCCTCGTAATTCGGTTTTTTAAAGTTTTAAGACGAGTGCCGACAAGCGAGGGCTACGACTTTGCCATAGATTACGACAATTACTTTACACACTCGTTCTCAGTGGAAAGGTGCACTACTTGAAGCGTAATCTCTTGTCTCTTACTATTTCACTACCATCCCATATTTTGAAGCATGATAAATCGTCCTCCAAAATGCGTAGGCAACATTTCCAGCAGTAGATACGAAAGCAATTATTCATCCATTGTGCCTGGCTAAAGATTAAGATGGATTTTTCAACCAACTCGGTCTGCATTTTTCACATGACTAGTGGTGCTGTGGGGTGAATAGTAAACGTATATGTAAGCCCGATAGCACCAAGCTGTAGTTAACACTACGTATCCTCAAAACTGATCTTCATTCCAGATCGAACATCCTAGCTTCAACACCTCTAGCAAACTTTTCGTCTTGTACTGAGGTTATCGTGTGAGGACAACACTTGGCGTGCCTTCATGTGTCCAAATGCGTACATTGCAAAGATTCTATAACTGGGGCATCCGATCTGGGTGGTTGCTGTAACTTTGCCGCCAGGTTCGATTGTTCGGTTGAATAGCCATTCTCTTTCCGTTTTGTCCAAAGCAAGCCAAAGGCATACACGAATTAAAATGGCGAGGTGCATATCGTTATAATAAGGCAGTAAGTAACGGCGGAAAAAGCAATGTGAGAGGGAGGGACGGAATATCATGTTCTGGGGATGCGCCAATAATTGAATAAATTGATGAATTCATTGTTAAACTTTCCGTTTGCTTCCGAAGTGAGATTTGAATCATGCTGACAACTAATGCAACTGATGCGACACCACGTGCAACTCAAGAGAACACCCCTTTGATCGGACCGCAAACGCATGAAGCAGAGAATGCGATGGACTCAGCGGGAATGCTGCAAGTGTATGTGTGCGACTATGATGGCATCGCCCAGCTAGTGGAAGTTCCAGTCGGTACAACTTTGCGCAAATTGGTGACTACAGCATTTGACGACCCAGGGTTTGAGAAGGCAAGTTTTCGTGGCTTTGAAGATGACAAATTGTTGCAGCATCAGCTAGTTACGGCAGCTGACGCGGGTATATGGACGGCTAAAAATCCGCTTAGATTGAAGTACAAGGTAAGAACAAGAAAGTCAAAATAGGATTGGTGCAATGCATATATTGACGTGGTATGTATGGTGAATAGAGAGACGATTCGTGTCTAATCTTGTAAATATCGCAAAGACCGAGTTGTATGAAGAAAGCATCGAGGTTTGCAGCCAGGCACAATGGACGGATAGTCGTTTTCGTCACAGCTGCTGGAAATGTTGTATACACAACTTGGAGGACAAGTGGTCGTGCCGATTGTTGTGGGATGGTAGTGCCGTAATAATTAACAAGGGAGATTTGACGATTTGGATGTTTTAGGGTGGTTGCTCATAGGCAATTCAACTTTATTAAATGAAAAATAAGTGTGGCTTTTTCGCTGAAATGGAAAGGAGGACAGACGAAAAGTTCGGCTGTGAGATAATATGTAGATAAATGGTTTGACGGGGAGCTTATCCCTAAGTGACATTCTCAAAGCAAGTGGAAATTGCACATCAAACGGAAAAAAAAGAAGATTTCATCGAAAAAATTTGGAGGCAAAGTTACAGACACCCGGATCGGAAACCTTGGTTATTATATCTTTGCAATGTACGCACAGTAAAGCACGGCAAGCGTTATCCACACGTGGTGACCTTATTGCAAGACATAAAGTTGGTAAAAGGTGTGAAAGCTGGGATGTGTAATTGTCCATTATCCCATCCAGTACGCGAGCACGATCGTATGATCGACTGAATAGGTTCCACTCAAGTCTTGTCTTTCTACATACTTTGACTTTGAGCTTCTTCCATTTTACCGGTCAGTCTAACAGGAGAGGTGAATTATTAGCAAACTTGCACTAAACCAAACTTCGTGTTTATTGCAGATCGGATATTGGCATGCAATGCAAATTTATACCCACATTTCTTCGAAAACATCACTAAGGAGAAACCTCACAAATATGTCATATATCTTTACCTTCTCCACGGAAATCTGACAGTCAACCTCTGTAATTTTTGTCTGGTTGCCTTTTTTTCCCGGCGTTACAACCACACTTAATATCCATTATAATCAAGCCGAAAAGCCATGAGCATCCACCTTAATACGTGGCAATTGTCAACTCTTCTTTGTCAATTATCACGGCACTTCCATCCTACATCAATTGGCACGACCATTTGTCCTCCAAGTTGCGTAGCAGCATTCCCAGCAGCGGTGGCACGTGTGACGCGATCGACTGCCCATCCATTGAGCCTGGCTGAAAACGTTGATACAATTTTCATTGGTCTCTGCAAAAATAAAGACCAATCGTCTCTCTATCCGCGATACAAACAACGTCAATGTGTACATTGCACCATTCGTTTTAAGTACTATGTTCCCACCTCATTTTTGCTTTGTCACCCGTCCATCGACTGCCGTCACTTGCTAATGCTGCAACAAGTTGCCATCTCGAAGCCAAAAAAACTTGCTTTCTCGAAACATGAATTGTCCGACTCTAGCAATGTGCCCCGTGATTATCATATACAATGTACGTTCAAAATCTTGGAAGGGGCGAATACTTAACGTATCTGAAAGCCCGATAGCAACAAATTTTATCAAAAATACGTACTATCGAAATTGATTTATAGTAAGATTTTAAATATTACCCCAGAGGTCAAAAATCCTATCCGTAAATCTGTTCTCAGAAATTATAATTTAATATTAATAATGATGATAGAGTAGACTGGTTTTATTTCTGAAAAATCAGCTTTTAAATTGTAACTAATATTCAGTGTCTCTTAATTAAGCGCTTTTTGACCTGCAGTAATAAAAAATCGAAGCGGCAATAGTTGGATTAGTCTACACCTGCTGTCCTACGAAGCTTACTTTCTAAAATTCAGTTTGCGAACAATACTTACCGTTTTGCCTAGTTTATTTTCAAAATTAAAAAAACTATGTAGCGACGAAAGCAAGAATCTTTGTATTTGTAATCTCCAGAAAGTGATGATTCATTAAACGGAGCTGTCGAAGAAACACGGTGTATGGTGAGAATTTTTTTAGACTTTTCAACCCGCGTAGACGCTACCGTAAAATTGTTCGTAAAGTACATTAAAAAAAGTAAAAGTGCAAATAAAAAAATGGTGTTGCGCAAACGGCAAGTCATAGATCTGGAAAAAACAATATGAATCATTTACTTATATAGTCTTTTGATCTTTTGCTTTTCAAAACTGATGGAGCGGGTGCGATCGCGGGTAAATTGAAGGGAACATTGAAATTTTAATTGCAATTTATGAAATTATATTCTACCGAATTAAAACCAGTCTCCTCTCTCCTTCTTTACCCCGAAATACTTACCATTTTTTACTAGGCTAAAAGTAGGGCAGACAAATACGTGTACATTTGAAGATTGTCTTGTGAGTAGAGCTATACACAGGGTCTACTCTATCAACTCAACAAATACAATGCGTCAAATACTTCTTTACGAATCTTCAACCTTAGCGTCAAAATAAAAAATCGAAATTGTGTACCAAAACCAAAATATTAAAACGACTTAAGACCAAAAATCCAAAGGACCGAATAAGCAAAAGACCAAATGATCAAAAGATCAGAAATGAGCTAAAAATGGCTTTTCGATCAGATAGTCAAGGCTCGCTGTCAGAATTTTAGCAAAAGAGTAATGTTTGAATAAATACATACGTAGTATTTAACCCCAACTACCATCAGCGCTTGGCGCTGAGTCTCAACATCCTTGACGTACCTAATGGTCTGACTGCTAGATTGTTATGTAAGTAAGGATTTGGCGGATGAGAGCTTGAATTGTACCATGCGTGCATTTGTCAGCGTAGTGCTTCATTGCGTCAGCAAATTAGCTTTCCTTTTTTTTTAACATTGCCGATCTTGACACGTTCTCTCGAGGTAGCTAGACGCGATCAAATGACACCTTTAAATCTCAAGGCTGTTTTAGAGCTGCTCAATGGGAGGAAAAAAAAAACTACTTTGCCGTGTGGTGTCTCACCATTGACTGAAGTCTCTTATACGCTTTCATGTCCGCTTAAGCATCCATTCTAGGATTTGCCTCGTCGAGAAAAGATAGTGAACCTCTTTTTAGATTATGCGAATGTCAGTCTGACGGAAGGCGACGGTGTTGAGATCGACTATGCAATCAAGGAGAAAGAAAATAGAGTGGGTCGTAGAATTCGAGAGCTGCAACTCTTTTTGGCTGAGACGGAGGGCGGTACGAGGCGGTACGAGGCGCTCGAAAGATATCAAGAAGCTGAAGAAGATCGAAAAGACGACTCTATTTCAAGCGCTGATGAAATAGGACTAAAAATCTCGGGCAGCAGTTTCGCTGGGAACCATGCTGGAAGAAAATCTATGCCCACCCCACAGTCGAGACGAATTTAAGTGCCGATGGTGATTGACGAAGAGTTTCAGAGAGCAAGAGAGTGGAGACACCGCATCCGCGAAAAGGTCATGGGACAAGTTGAATAAGATTTTTGATAAGAACGGGAATGTGACAAAGACTACCAGGTTCACAGATTTCTCGTGCGTCTTCTTGCCGGCATGCCAGCGACAAGAAGTCGACCGACGTTAATACCTATTCCTGACAAGAGGCCTGCTGCACTGCATAGTTACTTTCCTCTCTCAGTCAAAATTTTTGAAGATACGATTACTGGCAAGTAAGCAAAGCGACTGCACACCATCGTACCCGTGCTTGCAAGTGACTGTTTGTGTATTGTTCGATGGAGGCTTTCAACTTCTAGCCGTGGTTACAACTTTCAAAAACGTTTTTACGAAGACGTAGCCTTTGGGCTCGTACTTATGCGCGGCGACAGAGAAGGCGAAGCCTGATAAATTTCAGCAGGGTCCTCCTCAAGCTCAAGGGGAAGCAAAACACTCGCCAATGCAGGAGGACTGCCGAAAGTGTACAGCATTGTCGGGAATTTCGAAATTGGAATTCTGAATGTTGAAATTGAGGGTGGGACGCCCGAGAATATTACGATAGAGAATGACAATTCAGGATCTCTGAATTCTACTTCAGGATCTCTGAAGCAGATGTCGGGCACGATGTATTGTATTCTTTTGAAAGACAACTAGCACCGCGTGTGCTATTACTCTGCAGTATTTTTGGACCGGATAGCTCCATTTCGACATGACTTTTTGCCTATCTACCTTACTTGAGCGTTTTGGGTCCCTACTCCGCTGTGTCAGATTTCATTTATTTATGCTAGTATGAGTCACAGACAGATTGACTCTCGAAAATACCATCGATGGACAGCCCTTTGACATACCGGACCAAGAATAGTCGTTCTGTGGGCTCAGCTGATTTGAGTCCAGTACAAATAGACTTAAAGTTGGTAAGCGAATCAACATTTGTAGTTTTAGCTGCGGCAAGCAATACAGGGACTTTGTGCTTTCTGATTGGGCATATGACAAGAAAGTTTATCGCGCTGAAGAAATTCAAAGGGTTGCTGGTAGAAGCCGCACCCTCGAAGCCAGGAAAACGCTGGTCACAATTAGAGGCGGGCGCCGTACTAGAAAAAAAAACAGTCCTTGTGTTAGTGTGTGGAAAACCCATGCCATGGGAGCTTAATTTTACAGCTCACAAACGAGAAGGTAGTAGCGGAAGAGTGATGTGTTTTCTAGTGAGTATACTGTGTTACAGAAAACAAATGCGAGTTCTGAGTATCTTCGGCACGACAGATTTTTCGTAATAGCGGTCATACGCCAACCATAGCTCGACTGGTCAATGGAACGGTCCTTGACGACCTCTTGGTCGATAGAAATTTGATTATAAAATGCAAGAGCCTTGACAGCTAGAGCAGTTTCTTGTTATTTAACATGGGTAAGTATGGCTTGATTCTGGGCTTGCCATGAGAATAAAAGCTTGATCTCTAAATCAATTGGTGTGACAAAATTATAGACCCCACCTGCCAGTTCCCACGCAATAGGACGTTGGTGAGTCATGTTCTTAAATGTGCTGTGAGAATGGATTCGTAGAAAAGAAGTCGGATTAATTGCACACTCGAGATAAATATAAGCAAATGTGCAGGCACTAAATTTACAAAGTTTAGATGTGACGACGGCCTTTTCAATTTTCATCAGCATGGACAAGCTTTACTTGCAACGTCGGCGGCCGAAGGCACCAACGATTGCTTCTATTAAAGCTTATCGCATCAAGCTTCAAATTGCTGAAAAATGTGTCCACAAGACGTATTGGGTACTACAGCTTCAAAAGGGGTGGCAATGCAGCTTCGCAGATTGGTGACGTAGCACCACCAACTGGGGGTGACAAAGAAGCGCTTGCGAGTATTATGGATTCTCTGGACACATCAGTTAGCACAATTTCATTATTGTGCCACCAAGAGGGAATAACATAGTACCGCAAGAAGAGTAAGGAGGCGACATTTGATCGACAACTAAGTATTGTAACGACTGTGCGGACAAAGATGAATACTATTCACAGAGATAGTTGACAGTTTGACCAGTCGCCGTGTCACGGTAGGTGCGCTCCGATGAGAGGCATTGCTAGAGGTGTCAGAGTTGCCAAACTTTGAACACGTCAAAGCTACTGAGCTCTTGACACAATCAATAAATCATAAGTGTTGTTTCTGATTGTAAGACCCTCAAAAAGAATTAAATTATCTCAGCAAATAGAGTACGTTGCGCCAGGACTCAAAAATTTTGTGAGCTCCCCAGAATTCGTTGTCTCCTTTTATTAAACTCAATGTCCAGAAATCTTTATATTAAAATTCTGAAGAATTAGGGGAGTAACACACGAGATGAACCTCGTGCTAGGCACAAAAATATGTGTCACCACGAAATGGCCACTAAAATGAGAGCAATGTATACTTTTACAGGTGAAGAGCCGCAAATGCTTTTTTTTGCAGTCATCACCAACACTTTTTAAAAAAAATTAATGGAAGTGTTGACTAGCTCATGCCAAGAGTAGGTTGAGCCTTGCAACGGTGTCTATTGGAACGCCTATATAAAGAAAGGATGCTTAGCGCAGCATCGAGCATAAGTGCACGCTGTATAGTGCTCTGGGTTTGGTGGATAGCGTTTAACAATTCGTCGTGGGGATACCTTATTCACCTAGTGAAATTTTAGGGAGGTACCAAACGCGCCGGAGACGTTAAAGTGTTTGGCTACGCAATTGCTTTTGCCATTTCAGGCTTTCGCCCAGACATACTCGAACAAATTGTTCATTCATTACTGCTTTTAAGAAGATTTGAGAATTCCAAAGGCCCTATTTAGTCTCTGGGACAATTCTAAGGTCGTGAGAGCCAAGAACGTTTAGACCAGTGCAAACAAATGAACCGTCGAAGCAGAAATCATTCAAAAATCTTCAGCCTTTTTAAAAAGACCATAAAGCTCGCCCAAATAAAAAACGTGAACGCCGTCTTTGCGCGGCCTACGACACGTTTTAGAAACGAACTTGAGCATAAGTACCTGACAAATCTAACCCTACAAATTGTCTGTCCGATTTATAAAATTAGACACTGCGTGGTGGTGTGAGAGCCAAAGCCAGGATAATTTTTATAGCGTCAGGGAAAGCCTTCAACCGGCACCTGATCTAGCTTTGATGGTCAAGACATAGCCGTTCAGCGTCATTTGCAACGCTCATACTATGCCATCGGCTTTGCGTAACTGCGACTCAAAGTCATTTTGTTTATTCCAGACAAATGAAACCTTTTTCTCATTAAAAGAAATCACCTAATCTCAGACATGCACTGGTGAAGTTCCGCGGAAATCGTCCAGGCCCTAAGCCTTTTGTGGTTGAACATGACCACGCATCGATGCAGACGACAATACGTCCGCTATGTTTCCTGTAAAAAATGGCAAGATGATTGCCAATTTGTGCGAATTACAACCGTTACCTTAAATACAAGCTCAATGTGCTTCATGACGCGCTTTCACACAGCTCCCGATTCAGCTTCTTATGCCACCGAGTAGATTTCTTTACGAGAGCCTTAAAGCAGTGGTAAGAGCCCATGCACAGCTATCGGCATGTAGCATCGGAGCATTGACGTTTATAGGATAAGTTTCGTATTTTGACGTCACATAAGAGAGTTTTTCTGCGAGTCCACATAGCGCACGAAGAAGATGAGCGTATTGATCGACTTGCATTGACTAAGATATACTAATCAGGAGCCTTCGAAAAAAATTAGTGTGAGTAGACGTCTGGTGAGGTGGCGACTTACATATGATCGCGGTGACATAAAAGTTGCACATCCCATCGTCAGCGTTAGAACACTGTGCAGATGTTCCCGAAGCACTCGTCTATAAAATCCCTGTCCTTAACAGGCATCAAAATTTTGGCATCCCGCGAATGAGTTTAAACGCTTCTTTTAGCTCTTGGGGTCGGCCCATATGGTCAAGCTACAGCTTTTGTAAAAAAAATTCGAACTCGTTAAGTCCTTGAGGAAGAGACGGGTCTACTTTGGTATGCGACTACTGAGCTTCACAATCCAATTGAAAAGCGCGAATCGACCGGACTGCGTCAGGAAGTTGCTTTTCAAATGGCGATTTTTCGGCTCATCCGCCCATTATTCGTACACTCTTTTAAATGTTCAGTCTCTCAGATTTATGGTCGATATTGCTGTAGCTATGGGCACCATCATTCGCCCTTTGACCATCCTTCTCACTTTATCAACCAGGCTGACCATGGGGTAGAAACCTGAATAGTTCTTGAAGACATATGGGGTCCTTAAAATCGTGATAACCTTTAAAGCGCCGGTTGGATGCGTTGATCTCGTTTCAGAAAGTCCGATGGTATACAGTGACCCGTACCTCCGTCCAGTCAGACATCATTTACAATAGACGTGTTTTCGAAGTCATCCTATCAAATGGTAGGTTTTAAGTACCAAACAATACTTAATTATACATGAAAAGGAATTTAAATATCATCTTATTTGTTTGCTGCGACATATTGTAAGGGAAAGCATCGTATCCCTATCTCTGTTAGTAAGCTTTTCGCGAAGTCGAATACATCGTTTTAGAGAAATGGTATCAAATTCGAGTTCTATGACGAAAGCTTGATCTTTGTTTAAGGATTACCTCGAGTACTCCTGCTGTTATTACCACCACAGTTTGTTCATAGTAATTGTGATCAAGTGATTATTGTCAAAATTCAGACTTCGAATACCTCAGAATAAAGCCTCTTTATTCAAGAACTGTACATGCAATGTAACAACCGTCAGGGGTACATTTTCGACAACTTTAAACTCTATTTTGCACGTTCGGCAAAAAACAGGTGAACACTTTCGACTTTTACCAGCATAAACCACCACCGCAGTGACAGGGTCAGTAATTTTTACGACCTGAAAGACTTACCGAAAAAAAACTGCTTTACAGACACACCTCTTTTTTATTATATTTTGTTTCTGCTTCAACTTGGTAGACAAAGTACATTAAACTGTGCTCTATCTTTTGCCGTCAATTTGTCTCACTGAGCTTGCCGTGTCAAAATTACAAGCACAGCGTACGGGCGGTACATGCCCTTTGACCTATGACCCCTTGTTATCAAGTACATGTTCTCAGTAATTTTATTGTAAATTTCCTATGTACTTTCACAGTAGCCTCATTCTCGATGTTAAATTATGACAGCTCATCATATCAGCACTATTGTTCAACATGTCCTGCGTCACAACAGATGGTCCCTTCTCAACGTTAGATAATTTTACGGCAGCATCGCTTTGACACATTCGTGCCGGCAACACGTTTGAGCAGACTTTGCTTGATACTTACGAGTAGTCAGCGTGTAATTAAACTTCAAAGGTGCAAATCGGCGACTGTGTCAATCTAGCGAGATTTTAATTGTTAAAGCCTTAAATATTTTAGAATCCAACAGATACTCTACCTTTACAAGTTCCTGGTAAGTGTGGCATTCTGATATCACGTATCAGTGTTACCAACAAGTGGCAGCTTTATGCCATTACAAAGGAAAGCTCTACACTCTCCGCTTGGAAGCGCAGAGTTGAACTAGGGTAGATAGACCACAGGGCTGTTCCTTAAAGCGACAATGTCACCAAGTTAACCTGAACTAAAACCAAACAATTTATTGGCTGACGCCGCTGCTATCGAACTGAATGAACACAGAAGAATCTACGAAAGCTTAGCCCTGCAAAATCCGACACGCTGAAGCAATTTCATAGCGCAAAGCTTTGTGGTATGATTGATTGCAACAAACGCGCTAAAGCTAGAGGCGTTTGCATTGCTCAAGGGGGTGGCTTACGATGCTCGACATTGAATTGCATTAAACATGCCGTCAGTCGTGGTCTCTGTATCCGTCACGGTGGAGGTAATTCGCTGTCAAGGGATGTCCGAACGCATCACGCAAGAAGGGGGTGCGATGGAGCCACAGGGGCAAACGTCAATGCAAACTTGAGAAATTCATTACACGCCTCATGTTTGGCACCTACTGTTTAAATCATGGACGAGTAAGATCAATTTATCGTAATTTACAACCTTTGTTCTTGGCATATACTGATAACTTGCTTAATTACCGACATTATCGAATGCTTCGTACAGCGAGATAGAGACACGCAGATTTGCTGTTTATTCACGGTAGAGCAAGTTGTGTATCGAGCGTGATAATAGTTTTGACGTTTATATTGCATTGCTCTTGAAGTTGGTACCAAGCTTGCATATTTATCACAATGCGACATGTGTGCACGATGCGCCTGTGTCACGGGTCGGAATTGAAGTCTGCGTGAACGATACTTAGTTTTTAGTTTTACTCACGCATAAAATTTCATGCTCAGCATTTGCTATTCGCTTCCTTTCATGTATAGGTCATGAGCAGTCTAGAAGACAAATAATTTTCACATGCAGATAGAAGACATTTCGGCTTCATTTACCATTAGCGAAGTCTCAAGCTTAATCAAGTATTAAATGCAAGTTACCTTTAAAAGGCGCGAGACAAGAACCGCTTTAGAGCACGTAAAGCATGACGCCAAATTTGTTGATACATAAAGGTTTCCGCTCGAAATGCGGCTTGTAGGACCTTCTTCCAGCCCATCGTGCACACAAATTCTGCGCATTGTCGTTGCTTTTTGTGTAGTCGAATGAATATTTGCGTGCGCAACCAATCAAAAGAAATTGCTTGTAGAGTACAAAGTCGACATCGCTTTCTAAATATTGCTGTTCCACAATATCTACCAGGTGTAACCAAAGCAGAAAGCAAAAATAAAATACGCAAGATACACTTTATAAACCGAGACAAGAGAAGGCGAAAGCATAGGTAGAGAGCATCAATGCTGTAGTTTTTGTGCCCCCCCCTAAAGAAATATAAGACCACTGTATAATTTACTAGAAATAAAGCAAGCTGGATATATTACGCGCGTATCTTCCATTACTGACAAGCATGAAACGTCGCAAAGAGCACCGTGCCGCCGCCATCCATGCCATTTCCACCGATTGCCATGAACTCGTTAGCAGCTCTACCCCCTCAATTTCGTATACATTGTCGATTGGCGATATAGCGCTAATGACGTTGCTTGCGTCGGGGACTCTGCTTGGCTACACCATGACGCTGTACCCGACTATTGCTGGGGGAGACAGCGGGGAGCTTGTGGCCGAATCCTGTCATTTGGGTATCTCGCATCCTCCTGGGTACCCTCTTTACAATATCGTCGTCCACCTATTTACCCACTACTTGCCATTTGGCGATACACCAGCTTGGCGGGCCAACTTTTTCTCAGCTGGTGCGTTTGTTTGCGAAACTTTTGACGAAAACAGCAATTCTTAACTTTCATGATTTCGTTTCTACTTCTCATACAGTTTGCGGCACAACAGCAGTGACATTTATTTATCTCAGCTTGTTGCACTGGATGGCACCTACAAAGTGGAACGGGCGACGTGTTGCTGCTGCCACTGCTGCTGTACGTACAACGTTTGCCAAAATCAGGTTGCTTTTCTAACTCGCTAATGTGTCTTCAAACTCTTGATTTGGTATTTTAGGCTTTATTTGGATTTTCCCCGCTTATATGGACGTATGCAGTGGGGGCTGAAGTTTTTGCATTGAACAATGCCTTTGCAGCCGTGTTGATCTATTTATTGCTCCAATACGCGCGTCGTTTAGATTTCAACTTGGCGCTGATCGGGGCGTTTCTTTGTGGTCTCGCAATGTGCAATCAGCACACGATGGTGCTTTTTGAGGTGCCAATTATTGGGTGGGTGCTATGGTCCAGACGACAAACATTGTGGTGGAAAGAGTTTGCACAATTGGCGGGCGCATTGATGCTTGGCTTGACGCCGTACCTTTACATGCCACTCGTCGCTCTATGGCATCCGCAGCCAGGATCATGGGGAGATGTGTCAACGTTCAGTGGCTTCCTTCACCACGTTCGTCGAGCAGACTATGGTACCTTTCGGTTATACGCAAGTAACGAACGCAATGAAGACGTTTGGACACGGCTGTACCTGTATGGAGTTGACGTAGCAACTCGAGAGATTCCTTTTCAACTTGCATTTCCCGTCGTTGCACTCGGAATGCTTCAGACTCTCAAGTCTGATAGATTCAATCATCAACTGGGATGGTTTGTGATGGCTGTGTACACCTTTTACATGATTATTTTCCATTCACTCGCCAATCTGCCACTCAACGAAGGTCTTCTATACGGCGTCCAAATGCGCTTTTGGCAACAACCCAACGTGATACTGTTTATCTGGTTTGGACTTGGCCTGGGGTACATTGTGGATTTAGTCAAACGTGTTGGTGACAGGCACTTTCGAGCACTCAGGACTATCATTGTTGTGCTTCTTGACCTTTCTTGTCTGGCGTTGATCAGTGCCCAAATTTGTCGTTGGTACAAGCTGTGCGACCAGAGTCAAGCCTTTTACATTCGAAACTACGCCCAGGCCCTACTGGACCCACTGCCACTCAACGCTGTGCTGCTGGTGAATTTTGATCTCCAGTGGACGTCACTGCGATATGTGCAGCGCTGTGAGTTTCGACGCCCGGATGTGATGATTTTAAACCTCTCGATGATGACATACACGTGGTTCGCTGGAAAGCACGATCAGTATGCAAAGCTTCAATTTCCTGGATCCAGACTCGTGCCTTACGGCTCGATGGTAAAGTTTGCTTACATGTTGTGAAACGTCCACCATATTGATGCCTCTGTGATCATTTAGGGGGAAGGCTTTAGCATGACGCAATTTTTAGACGCTAACATTGGTCCGACTGCATCAAAGGCTTCACGAAAGCAGCCACGCATCTTCCTGGGTGGTAAATTGAGTTACAATGATCAAGATGTGAATGAAAAGTACACTCTTGTACCCTATGGGCTACTCGACGAGTTTCGAAGCCAATTGAGTCCATCTCCATCGCTCAAGAGTTGGTACTCGTCGCAAGTTAAAGTCAAGACGATGATTCGCGACCGGCTATCAACACTTCCTCCTAAAGAGCTTTACGATGACAAAACGTGGGAGTGGACAATTGTAAGTGTAACTTTGGAATTCGCATGAGATACAGCTAACATTGCATTCTTTACACGATAGGCGCGAGATCACGGAATGAAAGAACTGAGCTGGGCTACGTACTTGCTAGAAAGGACCATCGCAGAGGATCCTGAAAACTTAACACTGTTGAGTGAGGCAGCTAAGCCTATGGAACGGTCGTACCAGTTGGAGCCACACGCATTCTGGAATGCGGCGTCGACTTTGAAAAATTTGGGACTTGCGTACGCACAAATGGTCAAGTCGAGCCAAGAGTTTCCTGCAAAAGATCCATTTTTCAATCGTGTTGTGGGTTCAAGCGTGGAAGATTCAATAAGGTAGACGCGTTGTGGTACTTGTAATGATAATTTTGACAAACGTGGCTATGAGATACGGCAGGTTGAAAGAGCGAGCATCAGCAAGAATGTTGGAAGTGTGGAGTGCGTGGCTTCAAGTGCCAGAGGCAATGCAAGACCCAGGGTATGAACCGATAGAGGGTATTGTCCGCAAGTTTGTCCCAGAGAAACAGAAGACTGGTCAATCCCGTAAAAAAGGGAAAAAGAAGAAAAAGGCCAAAAAACGAGCCTTCACGAAGATAAAAAAGTAGCTATTCGAGAAATTCAGAAAATCTTGTAAACACAACTACACCAAATCAGTAACTTGCTTTTCCTACTAGATCGAGTTCTGCAGGGTAAAGTATCGTCACTTCAGACCAAAATCTATATGTGTTTAATACATATAGATTTTGGTCTGAAGTTGTTAACTTGACACGCTACTTGGATTAGATTCGCATTGAATTTAGGGAAGCAATCAGTATAAGCTTGAGAGACTCACAGCTGCCTTCGTCACCATCTGCAACTGAAATTTTAGTCAGGTGGGGAGGCAAAAAAAAATCTCCAATTACCACAATCACGGCACTTATTTGTATACTTTCCGCTACTTCACCGCCGCAGATGCCACAACTTCTTTCACTGGCTTCGGCGCACTTATGATGCGTCGCACCAGGTCCTTCAGCTTCATTTTTGAATCAACTTCGTGGTCATTTTCACTAGCATTCTCGGCCGTCAGTTCGATTTTAGCAAGAAGTTTGTAGTAAAAAGCCACATCACTTTTTAACTGCATTGCCTTTAGCCTCATACTAACATTTTCCCGCAACAACTCTACCTCAAGACACCGCGCGACCTTCAGTCGGTGGTGTAACTGGTTATCAAAGCCTATGTCCTCGTCTTCCTTTGCTGCTTGTAATTCTTTTATAGAGTCTTCAGCGATAAGAGCGTCAGCAAATGGATGTTTTGCCTCGAGTTGTACTTGACTTGGTTTGTTGCGCTTAGTGGGTGGTAAGGCACTCTCCAAGTGACTCTCTCGAACCTCCAGTAGCCTTTTCTTCAATTCTATTGGTCTCGACGTCTTGGAAGTGTCTCGGAACCGTGCTGACTTGGCTGGAGTGCGAATCGTCGTAGGCGATCTTATGCCAGTAAGTGGGGCGGATGAAGACTTAGCGGGTGAGCTATTTCCCCGCGAAGTCGAAGCTTCGAGCTCCGGCATCCTACTCAAGCTTTTTACGGTTTTCTAAGTTTAGGAAAAAATTAATTACATAAAAACAAAAGGGAGCCGCTAATTTCCACCCAATTTTCTCTAACTTCCACCCCGTCTGCGATTATATAGAACCCCTAACCCAGTACGTAACGGTGATTGGCTATAAATACCTCTACTATACAAAAGGCAGCTTTGCTCGAATCTACTTTTTTCCCCATGTCAGTTTGAATGCACAATCTGCTGTAGTCAGTTTGAGAGAGGAAAACTCATTTATTTGAGGACTATTACGAGCATGTATTCTACCGCAGGCATGCGTCAATGCCAAAGTGCCTCCAGACATTGTTAGCGCTGCTCAAAAGGTGTTGGTGTGGCTGCTTTCCCAGAACAGGAGCATTCCAATCAAATATCCTTCACTTCACCATCGGCTCTGTGACCAAGATTTCTGGTGTTTCTGACCCTCAAAGTAAATCCTTCAATCAACAATAGGTTGTCGAGCGTATCGCGAGCCTCTTTCAGACTGCCGTAGGTATGCTCTGATGTATCTTGGAGGCAGTTCATTGTGAAGATCGTAAATGCTGAAGTGTCTCGACGTTAGATATGTGCATTTTGGTGGGCGTTGAGTAAGAGATGAAGATGAGATGCGCAATCTTTCACATTTGCGTTCGAGGTTACAGTCCTTAGATTTATTTTGGGCAACTGTAGCCAATCACCGTTGTGTGGTGGGGTTAGGGGTTTGATATAATCGCAGACTGGGTGGAAGTTAGCGAAAACTGGGTGGAAGTTAGCGGCTCCCTAACAAAATTGGTTACCTTCACGATCGTTATGGGTCGAAAAGAAAATTCATATTAGTGGAAGCTGAAGGAAATTATAATCGGTGTTTGTACCGGTCTACTAGCCCTTAGTTTCATATAATTTGTTGTATTGTGTATTGTATTACGTTATCGCGTTGCCAAGTTATGCACGTGCTAGGCTCTATGGCTAGTCCACGGCATAGAGTGGTGTCCGCATACGTCGGGTCTCGTTCGGCGGGCAGTGCAGCCAGCACCGAGGCCGTGAGGGTCTTCCATTATTTTGTGTGATTCTGACTTGGTAAGAGCCCAGGTGGCGCCCTAGTGCTGGAGACCGTCGCGTCGAGAGTGAGACTCGTTAGAGACCTGCAGATGCCCGAGAGCACCTGCCCGAAGCGCGCGAGCATTTAGCCCCCGCGCTTGGAAGGAGGGCGTCACCCCAACCTTTTCCGAAAGATAATTTGTTGATATGAGTATAAAGTTAGATACATTTGAACATTTCTTATTGCTCGCGTCGATCGTGGTTAGTGAGCAGTTGTTTGCATAAAAATTGAACGTGTTGCTTACACGCCTCATTTATGCAATGCTTCGTTGCATCTGATAACACTTGCTGGTCAACCACCGCTCACGCGGACAGATTGCTTATGTGAATCCTCGAGAAGGGTCCGGGACAGACTGAACCACATCTCTGCACTTGTTAGATGAGCATTCCGCATTCCCATACGATTGAATGAACATTATAGGCCTATGAAAGCGGCTCTGTTTGCATCTCTTCTTTGTTGGAATGCATGACATTTGAGCTCGACAGACAAAGTCAATGCTTGAGGAATAAGGCAGCACAAGATCCTTTAGCCTCGGTAGTGGTGGGTCCGAGGCAATTAAACAAAGGCTTCCAACTTTATATAAGGAAAGTCAGAAACCTTTCGTCTGGAGAAACGAAATAGATATCGTCACGAAGGCGCCTTTGATCACGAATGACCATTTGCGCGGTGTAGAAATGCTTAAGGGATTCGTCAAAGTCCAGTAGATCGTGTAGAAAGACATTGTTCAGGCTTGATTTAAGTTTCGAGTTTCGCCAACACTGAGCATTATGAGCATATTTATCATAAATGGATGTTGGCGGCATTTCATATTGGGACGCCTTTCCTCGAAAAGTCGTGGCTTTTCCAATGAAGAATCTGAGGGTAGGCTCGCCTTGCACTCATATTTTGGCATTACAGGCAGCAGCGACAAAATAACAATTTCATTTGTATTGTCTAGAATGGTGCAGGATAGCAGCTTATTGTCTTACAAAAGTCAGACAAATTTTGCTCGGTAATTTTGAAATACACACATTTTTGGCATGCCTGACCACTAGTCACTATGCAGTCAACAAATCGCAGTGCATAACCCAACCGTGCTTACCGAAAGCTGGCTGGATACGCAGCTATGTATCATGTATTCGATCGGCCGCGATCAACGCATGTATCGGATCAGGTACGATCTATAACTAACTGACACATTACCTTGACCTTTCAGTAAGGGACTGCTCACCGTCTACGGTCCAGAGGAGATCGACGTATAAAAATTGCAATTTAGGACTGGTCCATTGCATACAATTTCAATTTGATTCTACTCACGAATCTCTCAAACCGAAACAGGAACATACTCAACTTAGTATTTCTTGAAATTCCTTGTTGTGCAACTCCCCCAGCGCCAACAGAGGGCTTGTTGCGCGCCAAGAGACAAGAAGCTTACACTTTGGCCTTACGCTTCTGCTTTGTTGAGTTGAAGCTCCTACGTGATCGGATGTAAGCGCTAGAGATCGATTTCGGGGTCATCGCAGCTACGTCGGGGCTACCACAGCCTCTTCAGACCCTTGATTAGATGATAGACTTCTTTTGCCGATCGGATGGAACCTTCATAGACAGATCGATCGCAGAGCGTCTCAGCACGAGGCGTTTAGTCTGTGAAGAGTTTACCTCTTTCTTCGTAAAGCTCCAGGCTCGGCCGGCCACAAGCTTACGTCCATATATGGATACAATCAATCGCTCTTGATTTGCACATTGCAGCCAATTATTACGTCGCATAATTCGATACGTTATCCTATAGGATAGTTGTTTTCGATGAAACACCTAGGTGAAATGGATGTGTAACATCTTTTGCAGCATTCGTGCTTTCAAAGCCAACAAAACCCTAAGATGCAAGTTTTTTTTACATAGAAGACTACAAAGCCCGTTGATGCTTGAAACGCTTTGCCAAGGGCAAACGTAATTTTCGAGAGGTCGTCGGCCAACGAATGTGGCACAACAAAGTACATGCTGCATTGTGCGTATCCAAGCAGCCAAAAGCTTTGCAAATAACGCTAAATAGTTTTAACGTGTCCGGCAAGACCAAACCAGGTGCGTTCTAGAGTCAACGTGCGATAAAGGATTTTTGGTGTTGGCTCTCCTGGCACCGTTTTCAAGGTACCTAATATAGGCTTTGCGAGACCATTTAGTCAGCACGTACTTTTAAAAATGATCAACTAGACAGTACCGCTTCCTCACATTCTCGTAAAACTGTGTAGTCGACCAAGTGTAAGCACTTCAACTTTATCTTCCCTTCCTCAAGGACAAATTTGTTGATAGTTTTTTTCTGTGTTTATTAGTCCTATTGAATTCAAACATCATCCCAGGTGGAGTCTCACGAGACGACCGACCCCTTACATAGCGATTTGAAAGCATGTATCGTCAAGGTATGTCCGGGCAAAAGCCCGTGAAGTTCAAACGCCTGATAGTGTGCTTACGTCGCCGAGGTGTTCGATAGCTCTAATTGGATACTCGTCCCCTTAGCTCGTCGGAAGATTATTGCACGTTCTCTTTGGCAACATGTCTTTCCGAACAAAAATAGCACTGACTCGCTGTTATCGTATAGTCAAACACATACTAGTCGCGATATTCTGCTCGGCTTTCGCACCGGTGATCAGTGCAGAAATTTTAATTGCCATAACATGCTACTCTCTGTCATTTTGGTGAAGAACGCATAATAATCTCGCATGAATATCGTAGCATTGTTGTTGCCTGGTGGTAATTATCGTACGGAAGCGTTTTTGTGGTAGATTTCGGAGAACGAAACAAAAAAATCTTCTTTGAGGGTCATGTCAAGCCTATACAATTTGCTTGAGTCCCATAGTCCAGATGCAATGTGCGAGTTTTAAAAGAGAGGGCCGACAAAGTGAATTTTTATCGCGCTTAAAGATTCAAAGGTTGCTGATTGAAGCCGAACCCTCGGAGCCAGAAAAACGCGGGTCACAATTAGAGGACGGCGTTATACTGATGAAGAACTCAGTCCTTGTGTTGTGGTGTGTGGAAAACCCATGCCATGGAGGCTTAGCCTACAAGCTTTACAGCTCTGAAGGAGAATTCAGTTGCGGAAGACTGCTGTTTTTTCCCGTGAATTTACTATGTCATAGAAAAAAAATTGAGTTCTAGTATCTTTTGCACGACGAAATTTTTTTTATTACAGAGTTCATCGTTTAACCACGGCTCGACTGACTAATGGAATGGGCCTTGACGATCTCTTGGTCGATACAAATTTGATTATAAAATGCAAGAGCCTTGACAGCTAAAGCCGTTTCTTGTTTTTAACGTGGACGGGTATGACTTAATTCAGGGCTTGCTGTAAGTAGAAAAGCTTGACTTTCGAATTGATTGGTGTGATAGAGTTATAGACCCTAATCAATGCCCGGCATTCTTCTTTTTGTGTCAACATTACAAGCAGAGCGTACGGGCTGTGCGACCCCTTTGTTCATCTGGCATATGTCTTTAGTCTACTTGTTGTTAATTGCCTGTGTACTTTCACAGTAGCCTTGAAATTCATTTGACGTTAACTTATGACAACTCATCATATCAGCACTATTGTTCAACATGTCATGCAACACAACAGATGGTCCCTTTTCAACGCATAAGTATGTAACGAAAGCTTTGCTTTGACACATTTGTGCCGACATCAGCTTTGACCAGAGTTTGCTTAATACTTATCCGAAGTCCGCGTGCAACTATACTTTAAAGGTGCAAAGTGGCGAAGGTTTTAATTAAGTAAAATCCTACTTGGCAAAGCCGTAAAATATTGTAGATTTCAACAATTGCTTTAACCTTAGAAGTTCTTGATTAGTTTTTTTCTGACATCACTTATCAGGCTTCGCAAAAAGCTGGCAGCTTTATGCCATGAAAAAATAGCCCGATATTTTTCGCTTCGAGAAGCTAATTTTACTTTCGATAATTACTGAAATAATTATCCAAATTAAATTTAGCTACTCAAAGCGAAAAATATCGGGCTTAATTTATTTCGGATAATTACTAAAATAATTATCCCGAATAAATTTAGCTACTCGGCGATGCTTTTTAAAAGAATCGATACACCCCTCTCGGTCTTCAGAGTTGATTTTAGGTAGACAGACCATGGGGTCGTTGCCCAATTCTGGTGTTACATAGTCAATCCTTGCTCCACATTCGAATGTAATCTACATTACAGTCATTTTGCTTTTGTCACTTTCAGCATTTACCGAAACGGAAAGTTTCCTTGCTGCTCTAAATTTGCAAGTCAGCATGGATTTGTGGCATCCACCAATTACGCGTCCACCAGTTAGTACTAGAAGTTTGCGTCTCACTCGTCTATTTGCATACACAATCTCGGTTCCTCCAATTAGCTCACCCACTACTGCTACTCTAAAGTCAACAAGTCTTTTGACGATGATAGCCCAGCAAAGCATGAAAATATACGTTGAATTTGAGTTTCACAGACGCGAAGGCTTTCTTGTTCGCAAGTAAGGAAGTAATGATGTTCATGAGCATAATTTAAATGAAGGAGTGTGTTACTGAGAAACTCTTTTTCGAAGAGTCATGGTGACTTCTAAATGGAGGGCTTGAGGGTTCACCCGTTTAGCACTCATACCATAAGCTTGTAGGTAGCACGGACGGAAAGATTGTTTCAACAGCGACAAGTCCCATAAGACTCAGAGTAATGCTGTACATTAATCCGTCCACCTTAATGGTCCAAACTGCTTGCCAAATAGAACAACATCCGGTGCTTTGGCTTTGGTGGACAACGCCTCATGATATGTGTCTGATCCGAAGAAAGTCGACGAAGTGGATCTACCTCCCGCCTGAAGGCTTTCGAGTCACTTATATACGTCTAGTCCTCGGAGAAAATCGCTTGCCACTAGAAAGAGCGGAGGGTCCTTCCAAGAAAGAGGTGCGTTCTCATGATGAGTATGTAAAAAACATGTGAGTTTGACGGTTTTTGGTTGAAGAACTAGCAGTGGTGTACTGCTACTTGTACACACAAATGCATGCGGGTATGAAAGCTCTTACGAATCTTAAAGTCGACAAACGATTATGGTCAGCCACAAAAAAGTGATTGTAGCTGTGAAACCGCAACAAAATGAGAGTAGCTTTAGTCCGACAGGCGAATCGAGCAATCTTAGCTGCCCCTACGATTAAACTAAGCTGACAATTAGTTTGGAGGTTGCGACAGCACATATTCATTTCTTACTCTTGACATATAAAATACTATTTTTTGAGCATGAAGCAGCTAGAAAAGCACAGGTCACCGATTTATTTGCAAAACAGGGCCATAGGTATTAGCCACCCAGTTCTGCATAACAGGGCTGTGGTAAGTCATGTTGCCACCCCTGTTAGTCACACGGCTCCTTTGAATAGAAGTTTACGCCCGAGATATTCGTGAGATGTGTGAAAAAAATTCGAAGGCAAAAATTAGAAACGCCTTATAGACCTTCTTAAGTAGTAAAAAAGCGCCTCCGGCAGCACCATCGCTACCAAAGTCGCAAATGTAAGCGCTTTTACGTGGGTAGCATATTGTCTTCTATTTTGGATTTAGGTGGATAACATAGATCCGAGAGATACAGTGGACAACATAGGGCGGCAGGTGGGCAGCAAAATGTCACCATGAGTGGTAAGCACAGCTTTAGAGATCAAATAAGGATGCGAGTTCTCGGTGTCACAAACGGCCTCATGACTGGCAAAGAAATCTTATTCACAGGAGAAGTAATTGCCCAACTCACGGCAGATGCCTTCCATTCAAAGGCACTGCCACATGTGTCAGCGTTAGTAAGCCTCAACAAATGCAAGGCTTCTAAATTCTTGTACGAACCAATTGCAAAAATTGTATCAGAAGTACCAGATTGACGACGAAAGTACATTCTCCGTCCTAGACAAAGGTATATTGGATCATTCTCACTGGCAGCGTACGCCATGCCTTCGCATAAAAACTTCGAAGGATCTCAAGGTACCGGTGTGTTCTATATGAACGAAATGGCCAGATGTGGCATCCAGAGACAATCTTTAAACTTCCATTGGATAGAAGAGAAAGGTGAAAAGTACTGAGTCATTAGGTATTGACCACCGCCGATTGAGCAGTGTGAGCTCATTGATGTTTTCCACGCCTACTAATACGGCATGTTTTGGTGCAGAAGGCAGAAATTTACCGACACACTAATCGGGGCAAAATTGGTGACTAGCATTACTCAAGAAAGCTGAAGCGGGAAATAATTGCTGTACAAACAACCGTGCCAAGAGTGTGTACCGGGTGTACGTCGCAAAGTCCGCTGAAATTATTCTTATCATAGATCGCATTTTCACCTCATCGCGTTCAGTGCGCTGAGCATCATATTATGGTAGCGGTTAGTAGTGCCAATGGGTCTAAGTACACCACGGTAACATTTAATTCCTTGGTCACACATTTCGGGCTTTTACTAAAACAAACTTTGGCTCATATCTGTAAGCAACCTTAATGATTTTTAGTAGTTAAACAGCCTTGCCGCGTGTTTACCAGTTGAAATAGGTGTCAAGTGCAGAGACGGCACTATGCCGAGAAGTATAGACCTCCAGAAGTAGCAGCAGCCGACGTGTGAATCGCGGGTCATAATACGCTGGCAGGTAATACGTCCACGGCGGCTACGCACTTGTTCATGTGGGATCACCACGGTGGTGTGGGGATCGAGATAAACGTTTCTTTCAGACCAAATGATCGTCAAATAAAGCATAAGCCCCCAAAAGTATATTGTCTTGTGGACCTTCGTTGCTAAAGACAGCGACATTGGCTGGATTTACCAGAACTTCTTCAAGATTTCTGCCACCCATAGCGCTAATTTGGTTGCTGTCGACTCGGCATTGGCAGCTTTTCCTGCGATAAAGAAGATTATCAAAAAATATAGGTTATGTTTGCTTGTCAAACTTTAATATCACAAGAGCTTCCAGCCTTGCTGATGTGAGCTAACTCATTTATGGGCATGCGCGAAAGCGCATCGGCGAGCACATCAAGTCTGCCAAACTTGTATTCAACACGAGTTATGTTTGTCATATTACGCAAAAAAAGATTATTCGCGATTGTTTTGGCTAACTGTGGCATATTTGGTGCTGTCCTAAACGACACATGATTAAATACAATAGGAAAAGCTTTGAATTCAGAGGTTGTTGTTGAGTGCGTATTTCATGGAAAATATATCTTTGTCCTTAAAAGCGGTGTCTCGTTCGGTAGCTGGATCAAAGAAGCAGTTTATCAAGCTGCAGCAATGCACGACCAATGGGATAGTCAAAAGCACAATTCATGGCATTTTATCCCAAAAAGTAAGAAAGGCGTCTGCTGAAGGGGCTTCTTGATGCTTCTAAAAGCATCCTCATTCTGGCTATCCTAACATGATTTTTTCAAAACTTTTACGAGACGCTTTGCTAGCTTCATTTAGCCAGCACTGTACCTGTTTAAGTAATTAGCTTGTTCTGAGGCGCATTTTTGATGGTCACTGACCCTCACGACCTACAAGTTCGGGCCGACTGATCCTTCAGAGCGGCTATGAACGGTGGTATTAGCCACATCAAGAAATTCTTTGATAAAGAATTTTCACAATATTTGAATGATGTTGGCTAAGCCGCAAGGTACGCTAGAGATCAAGACAGTCGAGAGTAAAGCCTTGTTTTTAGAATTTCCATTTATTGAAATACCATCGCTGAGGTATTTCGAGCTGCAACTTTGAGCTCTTCGAGATTTAGTGATATTAAATCATATAGCGGTTTCTCAATCAAATTGCACTTGCCGCAACACAGCGACTAGTTAAATTGTCGATTCTTCCTGTGAATACAATCGACTTCGTATCCATTTTCAATTGCAATCATGCAAACTCATGAGACAGTTTCTTGTTTTCTATTTGTGAAAGTATCTTCCAGGTGTGTCTATGTTATGTGCCGACAGAACTTTATTATCGCGGCTGTTGGCCCTTTGTAACCGACCTGCAGGACGAATTTGACTAAGCTTGTTAATTGATGAAGTTTTGATAGCAGGCATCCGCAGCAGAATTTGACCACCTGCTAGAAGAATTTAAACGACGTCATTCCGACTACTTTTGTGGTATTATCAGAACGCTCAATACCTTTTATAGTACTATTCGGGCGTGTTACTGCTCAAGCTTATTTTTCAAATAGACCGTACACATAAGAGCGGTGGAAATATGGCACATTTCAGCCCTGTTGAGCAAGATTGAGCGGCTGGCACCTAATAAATGTCATACCAACCGTTCCAAGTCTCGTATTTATCGAGCCACAGCACGCCCAAACCAAGTCATACTTCTTTATGTCAGAGAATTCTGTGCAGTCGAATTTGTTTATACTCACGGACTTTAGAGTCGCCACGAAATACCTTATATACTAATCACCCCAGTACCAGTTTGCTTAAGTTGCTCTTTTCTGAGCGTCATTCAGCTTTATTTTGATCAACTGCAATAGCTTGTTGGAGTGCAAAGTTCTCGAAACGTCCTATTTGCCAAGACTCAAAAATGTTCTTTCTTACATCGCACATGACTATCCTAACACCGCAGCTAGGTCATATTTTGTGAGATGCCAAGCTCCATTGGCTAAGTTTCAGAGTGTCCATTATCCAAGCACTAATGGTGCAGACTTATTCCCGCTATTAGTTGTTTAACTCGAGCAATCAACTTGGAGGGGGGTGAGCTGGCTTATGATTGTACTCTCCTCCAAGGGCATTTTTATCGTCTCTCATTTCTTGCTGTCTGTAACAAAAAGCCTTAAGCGCGCAGAGATTTCGTTCAAAAGTAAAATCAATTAAGCTTGTCTGAAAAGTATGTCTTGATAATGGAAACCGTCAATCTGCTTAGCTTCTGCATATATAGATGAAATTCACGCGCTTTTAAAATACAGGCAAAATAGCGCGAGCTCTGGCAGCAATCAAAGATCGCTGGACAAATTGCTGCTATCTCTTGGATTAGATTGTGCGCACAGCGCTCACCTGATCTAGGACGCCTTAGTTACTTCACTTTTTCTTCCTCAAAAAGGAGAGAATTCGCCTTTCCTTTTCTCACGAGCGAATCCCAAAACCTCACCGATTCAAAACATAAAATGGACGCTACCGCAAGGGATAACGGAGTTAATGCTGCGTGGTATTTCGTGCATATAATTTGCTCGCAGATCTCAAAGGCTGTAGCGCGTGCTATCTGTCTGACAGCTGGAAAACTAAAGATGCAGCCACTCTTCAGACCGATACAAGCCAGCGTGTATTTCAAGCATTGCAAACTGTTCGTCCAAAAGGTGCGAAGAGGTAATTCCTCCATCCCAAAAGTTTTGCTATCCTTCATGTATCCAACCAACTGTCATTGGCGTAGATTTGATTACAAATCGCTTCCTGGGGGGACTGAATTACACAGCACCTTGCACAAAAAAACATGGAAAAAGAATGAAATATTTTGGAAAAAAACTTTTTGTTTTTCCCGTGGAAAATTGGCTCGTAGCACTAAAGCTTGACATTATGAAAATAACAAACTGTATCTTTTTTTCATTGTACTTAAAAGGTAAAAATGCCGAGTCTAAAACATGCGAGCCATTTGTTTCAAATGCTATTTCGTTGCAGAAAGCCAACATTCGGCTTGAGCGCTCAACTCCGTGTGACGACCCATGAGATACTCTATTTTCAACAGCGGAAAAAGATATAAGTTGCTGAATATCTCGATGATTAATAGTGGACTAAGACACAAGAGTTATCGTTAGTACTCAATGACGGATAGTGAACTAAACGTACACGAGTCATTCCTTTCGATGACTGAGTATTTCACAGAAACTAGGAATATATCCCCCCCGCCAATAAAAATGGCTATGAAAGTGAAAGCCTGGCTACTCCACATTAATGAAAAGGCCTTGTGGCGGAAATTTTGCGCCGCTTAAAGTATAAGAGAATGTCACAAGCACACTGGCAGTTATTATATTAGACTACTTTTTTAGCAGTATTACCAGCTGTGTGACCTGCTGGAGAGAAATTACACTTGTTGCGGAACGAAGCGATTCTGAATAGAGCGGTGGCTCAAATATGTATTAGCAAACGGGAACTCGGCACGTCACTTTGCTTCAAAATCGGCGCACAATACAAATTTAAAATGCTTACGACTTTATAATCCATTTTTTTTCTGCCTGCGTTTTGTGCGTAAGTCTTTCTCGACAATAGCGCAAACATTGGCGACCGCGCTTTGTCTACGACGACCACCACGACTTTGCGTTGCAAGTGTTACGAATGGAAACCCAATTTTTATCCACGTCAGATTTGCAATTTGTATAATTCGACAAGACAAAATTGTCCTCGGACTTGTCTCTTGTCCGAATCGCATTTAAACCATATTGTCAGAAAAGCTTTTGTATCATGACCGTGTGTATAGTACAGTTGTGTCTTTTTTAACGTAGCAAAAATCTCAATCAACGAAGGAAGACCGCGGCAATAGCATATATTGAGAACTGACTCGATATAGTTTAACTATCGAACCACAGGACGCTAATAGTATAAGGAGAAGCTACCGGTGTTGTTGTCGGACGCCACTTCACCAACTTGCATGCCGATTTCGGATATCAGGGTCGAGCGTACTTAGTGGTGCTACATCGCCTTCGCAGAAAGCTCTTGCCAAGCTTCTGCGCACACTCTTCTTCGCTAAAAACGTCATCTGTTTTGTCCATCGCAGGATTTCTTTAAATGCCGTCGTTCGACGCAGAATACTTTTAACAAGTGGTTGAAATGGTTTTCTCTGATCCGGTTATCATCCTTGAGGTTAATTTGTTGGTAGAATTATTGTCAACGCTTGTTGGTTGGTGCTCTGTACAATTTCTGCCAATTAGATGGACGTAGTCAAAAATCACACTTTAGTGTGAATATTTATGATATTACATCAAAATAATCAACGGAAAATTACTCGATACATTGAGTGTCTAGTTCGACGAAAGAATATCTTTACTTTCGAAACGTGTATGGAGATTGTCAACCTGATGATGCGTAATTACTGATATAGCTTGATCAATTCGTCCGAGACTGCAGAAGGAGTAAGCACACCCAGATCTGTGAACATAAGTGCAATAAATCCGGGCGGAGTGTAGTCAAAAAATGGGCTCGCGAACGATACATTTTCCACAAAGTTGCCACCAAACTCTCCACTTGCAATATCGTTGGAGATAGCAGTCATCTGCTTTTGCGGGACGTCACGTTGCGTCAATGGGTAGAGTCGAGCAAATTTGTAGCTCTCCGCTGCCACGTAAAATTGCTTGTTCAGCGCCTTTGCGATGACTGCAATCGAGTATGTGCCAATCTATAGCAAAAATTAGCAAAGAAACGTTCTTCTTCATTACATTGTAGTTTTCATCGTACCGAGTTAACGATACCACCATTTTCCACAACGCCTTCAGCACCGACGATTACAATGTCAAGCTGATCCATGTAGTACGCCACCGCCGAGTCCAGAATTACTGTCGTAGGAATCCCAGCCTTTGCCAATTCCTTTGCCGTTCTCACTCTACTCATTGCACATCGTAATTTATTACATTTTAGATATCAAGAGTAGGTAAAACAAACCCGGAACCATTGCTTCGACCTTCCGTCACAAAAACGGAAAAGTTTTTCGTTTTAGCTGCTTCGCGTAGCAGTGCAATCACTACGCGCGACTTGCCGTGGGTCAGCACTTTCTAAAGGTCCAGTGCCAATAATGGGATCATATCAAGTATTACTGGACCACATCACAAGACATTGCTATCAGTACGTACCATGCCGTCGCGAATAAAATTATGCCCGACATCACTGATACGCTTTCGACTTGATAACGACGTCTCGGCAAAGAGTTTACCCCGATCAATCAATTGCGAGCGGCACAGATCAAAGTCATCAAATTCGAGAAAACAGCGCGTCACGTAGCGAAGAAACAACTGACAACCGGCAGTTGTGGCGATCGAATTGTGGAAACGTGTGGCTTGGGTGGTGTCATCTGCAGCTTGGAAGGCACGTAGCTGTTGCGCTGCCTCTTGAAGCTCACCCTCCATCTGCATCATCGTGCTGGCCTCGCTGCAAAGGATGACTCCTGTCAGTGCCTTGATTACAGCCACGGCCATGGCCACATCTGGGTCTTCGAGGTAGCGGAGGAAGTCCGTCACCACCTGCGGCTCCATCATGTGACCGAAGAACTGTAAAAACCAATAGAATTATATCATAAATAGTTCGAGTGCAGAGTAAAGAATGCTAATTTCAGGCAATCATGCTGATAAATCAGGGTCTCCTCCACATTTGCTTTTTTTGCTATATAAATTGTCAACACCTCATATAGACTAAGTTTCAAGGACGCACATTATCCATAGTATATGAAAGTGTACCACTGGAGCAATGTGGATTTATGAGGATCAACCGAGATGAATGATTTGACGAGTTTTTACCTCAACACTGTCAATGTACAGCCACAAGATTTATAAAGCAAATTGTAGTGCAATGGGTCACAAAGTAGCACTTATAATTTATAGTTGTGTGTAACCTAACAAAACAGCAAGTTCTCTAAAGCACAATGCATATAGGCGCCTACACAATAATGGAACCTCTTTTCATTACAGTATCGTCTGGAATAACTCAATATGAGAGTCGATCTGTATACCGATAGAGTACCAGAATTTGGCTGATTTGAAACTAGAAGTTAGCTTTTGCCACCAAAGCTCGGCTTCTTGAAGCGGCCTGTTTCATCGTCCTTAAGTAACAGAGAAAATAGTATCACCGATCTCTTGTTGATTTTTTTACGAGAAGTCGCTTGGACTCAAAACACTGACCAAACAGGCAACAACAAGGGCTGCAGGCTAACGCTGTCATTTGTCAATGGATAAACTAGCACTAGAGAAGGTTGTTTGGCATCCACAAGTGTCTTTGCACCGAAGTCGGCGTCTCTGCCTAAGGCTGCACTTCAGAAATTCATTAAGGCATCCTGCCAAAAACCTGTTCCGGTAAATAAGGCTGAAAGGTTATTCCACTCCGCACCAGCAAAGAACGCACGCCTTTAGTAAACGCCTCTTGTAGGGGCGATGAGTATTGGGCGCAGCATGCACTCTTGTACACACCGGCCACCTCATCGTCCAAGTGTACACAAGAAAAGGCAGTAGTCTTAGCATCAGACCCTCCGTTTTCTTAAGACTCAATCAAAAGAACAGGAACAATGTGCCAGGGGTCGGTATTCGATCATAAATGCCCTTGAAGACAATCCTTACAAGATTGTGAGCCATGAGAGTCGCAATCGACATTTTTTTCATATTTGTCAGGTGCTGGAAGTTTTCTGACCTAGTGTGCTTGAAACATTCTCAGTCGAATTCTAACGCAAGTAACCGTCGTTGAAAAGTCCACTCAATACCTCTCTAGCAGCGAGTCTGACCAAAAAGAAGAGAAACTTCTGGATGGGTATTTCTCGGCCAGTCATGGGATGCTTATTTGCTTTGCACTCCGAGAGGGCTCTCGGAAGACCCATAGGAGCCAACACCCCAGCGCTATCTAACGACAGCTACGCGCGTGCAGTGAGCACAAAGTTAGGTCACGCCCCAGAATCAAATTCGGCGTTGGAGGGTGACAGCAGTCAAGGAGGTCTCGCACCCGAAAAGAAGATACCTTCAAAATCTTCCTAGCATTTTCGCAACCACAAATTAATGCGAATACCTTTCTTGAAATAAGATGAGCTTTGAGGATTATACACTCCGAGCTTTAACCGTCAAAGACAAAGTCCTTTACATTCGTGAGCTCAGAATACAATTTGCTCACTTGTGCGTCGAAAACAACTCATCACATACCCGACACACTGCTTCAAGCTCTAAATTGCAACTCCTGGGCAGCTATTATGCACTTCACCCAAAGACAAATAATCATATGAAGACTTATCGCGTACTATGTGCACTACAGCTAGACCGACGAGTTATGTCTCACCAAATTTGCACTCAAAAATACGAATCACGCGTATCCGGGATCGATCAACAGGGGCTGAGGCATTCAAAACTTTCACTAATTCATAGAAGCACAAAGGCTACTGAAATACTAGATAAACACTTTCTTCTTCTTGGAAGACCATCGTTAAGGCAAGTAATGCGCCTGAATTTACGCAAACGTCCAAAAAAAAGATTGTATGGGCATGAAAATGAAAGCGTTTTTTCTTTATAATATTTATGAGCTCTTTTTATCGAAAAACGGTATAGCGGCAAACACCATCGACTTTCCCTGAAGGGTTCCAACGCACCCAGCGCTTTATGATGGGTAAATTGTTTTCATTAACTTTTTACCTATCTAAACTAAAAAATAATAATGGCAAGGTATAGAATAGAATACGTTCTCCTATACCAAGACACGAAAGATTTGAGTAACGTGTCGGTGGTAAGTAGCAAGTAGCCTTGGTGGCAGGTAAATGCCACCGACCGAGACTTTACATACGCTGGCGAGGTACATTGTGTTGACTTGATCGGATTCCACAGAGATGTGGCTTGAAGATCGAGAAGGTCCAATATGTTCTTTCCAGTAAAGTACTCCTCGCGGAGGAAAAGTGAACAGCCCATCCAGCTCGAAGCTTTAATTCAAGAGATGATTTCTGTAAGGGAAGTCATTACTGAGCACTAATGGTGCTCTATGAGTGGATAAGGTACCTGTCGAGATCTTGATGTCAATGTGCGCACAATCAAGTGCATTGATGTTGGATGATTGGTTTGAACCGTGATTCACGAACTGCTTGAGAGCCGTATTGTGGCGGTAGTCTTCTCATAGTTTCCCTAAAAAAAAACCGAAAAATGTCCCAAACTTGTCCGAACTATAATAACACATAATATTCCGGTCTGTGCCAATGTGCCCAGTCGGTCTATGGAATCAGCGAGGACAACGCTGGTTCTACACCCCCAAAAAAAAGCACTCACTTAAGAGGGCAATAAGTCGCATTGACTTCGCAACTCAAAACTGTAACCAGATTGTAGTCATAACATCGTCATAGACAATTTTATAGAGCCATAAACGTAGTCATAGTCATAGTCATAGTCGAAGTCGTAGTCCTAGTAGTAGTAGTAGTAGTAGTAGTAGTAGTATTAGCCATAGCCGTGAATAATGTCGTAATAAATCGTCTACATCGATTGATTCATAACATTTGTTCGTTTTCCATGTTTTCTTTCACGTTCAGCCGAAGAGCACTTGATATAGAAGCAACTATAGCCGCTAAGTTGCTCTTGGATTGTCGTGAGACAATGTCTGCGAGCTTGCGAAAGTGCAATTTAATGTAGGCTCGAGCATGGTTGCTGACAAAGGCCGCCAAAGTAGAAATCTCTGCAATTTATAGTCTGTTGTTGCGGTGCAGCCAAATTGCACGAAACAAGAAACATCGAACAATGTTGAGTGCCACTTGGGTAGCTTAATCTCCGTAAAGCTTGGTCGCAGTAGAAGTAAGATGACAAAACCACTACCAAAGTCCAATCGAGATTTCCTTCAAAGAGGTCATCGAAAGGTCTAAGGTAATAATTCCATTGATAGCGAGCCACAGGACACTCCCAAAATAATTGTTTAGCGTCTTCAATGTCCGTGCACCCGTGTATACAGGTAAGCGGCCTGTCGACTTGTACTCTCCATTTGAACTTGTATCTAGTCCCAAGTGCATTATGTTTAGACGAAACTTGACATCAGAGCAGACAGGAAGAACATGACGATTCCACGCATACTCCGCGGTCCATGTACGCGAAGGTAGCGTAAGAGGATGAAGTTGAAGCTGCCGTAGAGGTAAGTCCGGAGCGGTTATGTACTTGCGAGTCGCTAAATTAGTTTAACAAAATCGCGATTGGTCATATCAATGACAAACACTCCATCTAAACTCCATGCATGACAAGCCGCTTCAATCTCAACGGGTCTGAAAGGTCCGCAATATGGATCGTCGCTTGGAGTAATTAAACTTAGGCGGCGAATAGTGGCGTTGACTAGTCTAACCAATGAGCTTGGCCTAGCAAAGTCATCCTCATCCAGTAGCATTCGTAGCAAACCAGCCGTAGCGTAGGTTCCATTTAGATTCACAAAGTCTTGAAGACGGTTTAAGCCCGTATCCATGAGTTCGTCAACCCTTTCTGGACTAACACAACGTAGAGGTGCCTTCAACTTTCCAAAAGTAAAGTGATTGTTATCCCAAAAGGCATAGTTTGCGTAAACAACTTCCAATTGGTTGTTCCCCGCAAGTGATGCAAGTCGGTCCACAATTTAATAATACATCGCCAGTAATCTGGGAGATGACTCCACAGGCCTCCTTTCATGTTAGTATAGTATGTTGAAAACTTCGACCAATGGTTGTAGAGTCTCAGTGAAGATAGCCAATGCTGGCTCCATCCAGCGGGGTTCTGCAGACGTCGCCACCGTAGCGGCAATACCATCGCGAAGACACTTTAGGTGCATAGCGTCAATGAAGGCTTTAGGCGAAGTAAGCCCAAGACCACCATTACAAATCCTTGTGTATATCCA
This sequence comes from Plasmopara viticola, assembly GCA_001695595.3. NCBI lineage: Eukaryota > Oomycota > Peronosporomycetes > Peronosporales > Peronosporaceae > Plasmopara > Plasmopara viticola. The sequence goes on along the minus strand of MBPM02000170.1, from coordinate 39,129 downwards.
CTCTTTGTCAAATTTGCCGGGGTTGGCAGTCGACGTACTAGTGTCATTGGCGTTGACAAAATCTCGTATGATAAGGTCAACTTGCTTGAGCGTAGCCAGGGGTGTAGGGGTGACACTTGCCGTGTACCAACGCACTGGTAGGACTATACTTTGTAGTATTACCACCTTGCCACGCAACGTCTTTGCCCTGTATTTCCAAAGGGCGCACCGAGCTTGTATCTTCTTTAGCACATCGTTTAATCGATGTTCCGCTGTAACAGTAGCTCCTTGTAAAATACCAAGCAGTCGTTTCCCATGGCGTTAACACATGGACATTCGAGCGTCGTCGAAATTCAGTAAGTATTAGGCTAGACACATGATGAGAGAACGGCATAATGCTCGTTTTCTTCATATTGAGCCGCAAGCCAGCTGCACAAGCATATTCCTGAACCGATCCAAGAAACTCTTCAGCATAATCCAAGTTAGATAGGAGCCCGGTGCATTCGTCAGCAAACGCTAGTAATAAATGCGGTAAGCCTTTCTTATTAACAGGTATCCCTTTTGTAGACAATCGAGCCCGTAAAAATTCATCATTGGCTCGATAAAAATCACAAAAAGACCTGGTGAAAGGGGGTCTCCTTGCCTGTTGCCTGCCCCCAAAAAGAAGGGATCACCGGGACAGCCATTCAGCAGAAGACTAACTGATGTTTTATTGTAGAACGTCTTCACCCACGCCCGGAAAGTCGCACCAAATCCGAAGTGATGAAGAACCATGTGCAAAGCCGGCCACAGAACACTGTCAAAGGCCTTTGTAAAGTCCAGAAGTACCGCACACGCATCAGGGTACTGTGTTTGCAGATTTCCTGCAAAACTTGAAAACAAAGTAACGAGTGACGAATTGACCGCCCTGATACAAAGCCACTTTGGTCGTCATGAATGATCGTTGGTAATACCTCTCTCAGACTCCACTGTATGACCTTTGGTCCCAGTTTGGCGTCGTGATTGAGAAGGGTTAGTGGTCGATAATTACCGGGTTTAGTGCGATGACCGGACTTGTATAGCAGCTAAAGGTGATATCTTTATTGAAACTTAGTCATTTTTCCTTTTTGTAACTGATTGTCGTACACCACTTCATAGATTCGCGCTCATAAAGTCGCATTCAACTTGTAGTATTCAATCGGTAATCCATCCGGACCGGGAGCTTTGCCATTTTTAGATGCCATCATAGCCCAGTACAAGTCGTTTGCCGTGATAGGAGCATCAAGCATTGCTTGTTGCTGGCTTGACAGTCGTGACGTTGTATCTTGTAACATTGAAGCGAATTGTAGCGGTTGATAAGTCGAAGACCGTTTTTCGATCAAGTCAGCAGACGTGAATTGAAACAGTTTGCTCCAATATTCTCGGTGACCGGACGCTATTTCTGCCTGATCCTCAGTAGCTGTTCCATCGTCATTTGTCAGCTTTGTTATTGGAGGCCGAAGAAAATTCGGCTGCGGTGCACGAAAGAAGTAGCTGGTTGCACGTTCGCTTGAATGTAAGTCCGCGGCAAATTTCTTGTACTCAATTCTGGCCTCAATGTTCTCCCGATGGGACCGGGTATCCAGTTTCGCTTGTTTTAACTCATTTTTGTTGTTTTCTGTAGGTGAAATGTTCATCAAGTCAGCCGCCGTGTTTACTGCATCAATTTTGCGGACATGATACGCTCATCTGCCTTCCGGAGCTCCTTCCATTGAAGCCGAAGAAAGATACAATCTGCTCGTTTGGGCTCATCGAAAAGGCGGCCAGGATTAGCACCTGCAAAATTTTTGATGCGGTTTGCTAATGCTACGACTGAAGTTAACAAATACTCTTGAACTTTTGCGTCCCGAAGCAACCAAGTTGGACACCGCCACGGTGGGCGGCCCCGTCGCTGTATGCATTTGGACGATAGACAAAGCTCAACCGGTATACGATCTTCGTTATGCCACTTGCGATCCCTCACATGAGTGACTGACACTAAATTGTCCTCGAGCAGGTCGGCCGTAACAAAACAATAATCCAGTCGATTTCGACGTGAAGGACTCGTGTAGTCCTTGGTTTTTGGGTTCATGAAGCGCCAGGCATCGACTAATACAAGCGCCCCAAGCCAATCCTCAAGCTCACTTCGACCTCGTCTCAAGTGAGGTCGATCAAGTGCCGTCTGGTCAAGGACGTTATTCAATGCCAAGTTGAAATACCCGACGAAAATGTGTTTAATGCATTCACCCATTCCCAATTCACTGTCATTTGCCGCGAAGTGGTTGAGTAGTGCTCGAAAAAAGTCTCCGCGATACATGGGTTCATCGGATGCGTACATTACATGTACATACACCAATTCACCGCCAAGCGAAGTTTGTAGCAGTAAGTAACGGTTTCGTAACTCTTCTTTGTAGATACTGGCCGTAATATCGATAACCTCACAAAAAGGAGAGGACGAAGACATAACGAGGCCGACCCCATGTCTTCCATTGAAAACCAGAGATGTAGAATCCGACCAAAAACAGCGTGCTCCGGAGTCCGCTACGTGTATGAAGTGCTCGTTGGATTGAAGTGAATCTTCTTTGTTGAACTTCGTCATATGAAACGCAACCAACTGATGCGTCGAGAGAAGTCGCTCATACATGTTTAGTGAAGGTTTATTCAACCCGTTAATGTTGAGCGAAATTCCATGAAAGGCCCATACCTCCTTAGAGTTGAGGGCGCACCAAAAATGAAAGCGCGGTCTCAAAGGTAAAAGATAGCTCCAATTCGCATGGATATGTCAGCGCCGTAAAAACGTGAGATCATGATCACGAAAGTGCTCTACAACATCTGAGTGTGCTATGCACATCAAGATGAGGTCGCTCCATAAAAGGAACGGTGCATGTCGAATCCGTTAGGAGGCAGTTGCGGAGGAAGCAATGCCTGTATCTTCAGCGGATCGACATAAATTTTAGGCGAGAAGATCATCAAAAAGTAATCGCTCGAGGCACAGTGGCAGGCTGCGTATCGAGCATCTTCTTCCGGAAAAACTGCAGTTGGTATGGCGTCTGAGTTCGGTAACTGCACTAATTCGAGCACGAAACCGGGACAGAAAATCAAATGGTTCGCGACCCTGTAGCGGTTGCGCGCATACCGTACGGTAGATTGCGTGATCCGTTACAAGCTGTTGCTGACGTTGAAGGAGAATTTTGAACAAATGGCGAAAGTACGCAGGCTGTGCTTGAATAGTGGCCAGCACATCTTCATGCGACGTAAAGGCCAGTACATCCTTGGCGATAAATTCGGCAATTATGCTGTCAAGCTCCGCAGCCGAAACTTGTTCCACCTTAAGTGGCAGCCGTCGTGCATGTCTTAACGAGCGAATAGTTGACGACGGAACCGACGGCGTATCACAAGGGAAGCCATAAAACTCGTCTCCTTCGGCAGATTCCCCCACACTTAGGTCAATGTCTGGCGGCAGAGAAATGTTGTATCCATTCGCAAGCAGGACTTCATAGTAATTTGGATGAATCGGCGACCGATGTGTCATCGCCGATGGATCCGAAGTGTCCAGAGCAAGGTCTTATGGGACAGGCGTGCCTGGCTCTATGAGCTTTTCCCCGGCACGATTCAGCAACCCGTACTATGAATGTTGCATCACCTTCCATTCAGGTGCATCAGCAGGTACGGTACCAGGAATAAACAGCTGGGCTTTTGACCTTGCTGAGCGTGGTCCCGAAAGACCTTTTTGACGATGTGCCTTGTCTGGTGGCGAGGCGTCAACCACAGACTGTTTCGAACTATCCAGTTAAGTAGGGACAGGCGCGGAGCCAGCAGTGGATACTGGTCCTGTTGAAGCAGCTATTTTCGCCGAAACTGGCGCATCCGTCTTGTCTCCGCTCTGCATACTGGCGTCTGAAAGCCGGATGGCTTGCGCGCAGCTGGACGCAGCGATGGAAGGCGCACACGCTTATGCTTGTGAAGGCGGTGTTGGACGAAGAATGGTTTGTCGTCCGAATCGAAAAAAATTTTCGCGAAGAGGCTCTCCGTTGGGCTCAAATAACCCGGGTGGGCAAGACATAGCGTTAAAGTACACCGTGCGTGCTCGCGACTTGACCATGCCGTGATCGTGCGTAGCCGTGATCAGAACGGACCTGGCGTTACGTCCCACAAACCAGTCGTAAATGTCCAGGTCCGGCACGCGAAACGGAAGACGCTGAAGGTCAACAAAGCATAGCTTATCGAAAAGCGAATACTTACGAATAGTAATTAAGGTGTTACACACCTTGAGGGTTATCCCGCCCAGGCAACGAAGAGCTTCATTCAATGAGCAGACAAACCCGATCCCTTGATGAGAAATGCACACGAAGTCGCGGACGCAGCCCAGATGAAGGTACTTGCGCCAAGGTTCCGGCTGATAATCCACCTTCAAGGATACACAAAGCTCGTCTATGTTTCGTTCAGCAGTTAAGCGACCAGCTGGAATACACATGCGCGTGCAATGCTTCGCATCGACAGGCGATGGAAGTGGCGCTAAAGCTTTTTGACAGCGCTCTTCCTCCGAAGTGTCGGGGTCGTTGAAACGAGCGATGCTTTCTTCAAAAGCGTTGTCATTCGGCACCGAGCGGTTAGGCGCAGGTGGACGATTAAGCGCTGGTGGTCGGCTTTGCGGCCGGGAATTGCGGTACTTTCCTGGCGGCGGACGCGCCGATGGTTTCGCCGAAGCAGAGCTAGGATCGGAAGCCATTCTACCAATTAGCCTCTTAGTAAGCGCAGCTAGGCAGATCAACTGTGGTGAGAGTAAGAACTACCCACAACTTCTCTCAATGGGCCAAAAGGCAAACGCGTGATCAGCGCGATCAGTGAGGAGACAACACCAAAGTATTAAGTTGCCTTGTCTGAGTAGAGGCAACTAGTCCGACTAACACCCTCGTCAACTCCAAATTGGCCGTACAACTGTACAGCCGGAGAAAGCGACGGTAAAAGGAAACCGACGAAGTAAAAGTCTTCCGCGTGGAGAGACAGAAGCAACGGTAGAAGACAAAAAAAACTGTCGGCGGCGGTCGGACTTGGCGGCGGTAGCACTCACGTGGAGGTGCGTACGGCGGCGACGAAGGCGTAGCTGCGGTCTACAGTACTCCGGAGAGAACTGACGACGGCGGCGGGAACTGTCTTTGAACAGAAACGGGGCAGATCGGGCACTTGTGCTCGAGCCGGCAAATTAGGAAGTAGCGCTTTATGATTGGCGTAATGAGAAGCATTTCGGTGAAAACGTCAAGTCTCATGTGAGTCTTGAATTTATTCTTGAACTGCCTTGAATTCTTATCATTCGTTTGACCTTATTGAAGGCAAGTACGAGCTGTTTTACGGCTGATACCAATTGTTGAGGAAAAACCGCGATTCGTGTTTTCACTCATTTGAAACGTCTGATGACTTGGTACAACGAGTGAAGGACGAGAATCCTCACAAGGTCGATGAGCTCAAAAAAAAAATACGGTCTCTCTGGCAACGAATATTCTATGATTAAATCAAGCACGTCACGTTCAATTTGTATCGCGATGAAAATGAGCCTAGTCGTGCTTTCTTGGCGTACTCATTTCTGGCAGTCGAGGCGATCATGAACGCGCATTATCAAGTTGGTTCGATAGATGAAATCCACTCATTGTTGCAGACTGCAGCTCCGAATTTGCAGTCGTGGCGAGGCAAAGAAACCAAGAAATTTCTGCTGCAAGAACTTGCCACCAGCAAGTTTTGTTATGAACACTCGAAGGAAGCGGTGCCGGAACCATCACGCGACATGGTTCATTGAATGCAACGTCCGAGGTCTTTCAAGTTCAAGCGTCATCCGAAATCCAGGATAAATTGGTGTTGTACATCCCGCTATCGAAGATTTTCCAGCAATTGATGGTGTGCGTGTTGTCCCACAAGATGGTCGTATCATCTACGCTCAATCGGCAGTGACCACAGCTCAACCCATTAAATACAACAGTTGAAAAGTGTCTATCAGGATTTGACGCAGCACCAGGAGTTTCAAGGCTATACGCACATCCTTCTTTTGATCGTCTCGAACGAATTCTACGACGAATTTACTGTTTAATCCTTCAAAAATGCGGATGGGACAAAGTGTACAACGAAAATTGTATCGACGTGACCCAGTATGTTGGAACGATTCGACCGGCAATAGATCAAATGCACACGATCTTGATAGTTAGCTTGAGGCTCAATAATCTCGACCGCTCGAGCTCGATGCAGATTTTCCGGAGGCGTTAAAAGTAAAGCCGACCGCGGCTTTGCTTTTCAAAGAAAAAGGTAGTTGCTTATTTTTTCAAACAAAAAATGCAGCAATGCAATGCAAGTGACCAATGACGCTGAGTTCCGCTTAAGGGACACTCGATAAGGCTAAATTATCAATGTCAAATCTTTGAACTCGCTGCTTCATAAGCGACCTCAATTCCTTCAACTTCTCCGGACGATTGAACCTATGGAACCAATCGTCTTGGTCCTTCGACTCCATCGTATCAGCAAATCTCTGGCACTCCTCTTTGGTCCATGGATTCATATACACCTTCAAGCAATTCTCCTTGACAACCTCTTTGTATCTTAGTGCGCGGACTGGCGAATAGAAGCTTACGCTTAAAATTCCAAAGTCTCGATGCCCCACCGGCTTCAATTTCATCAAACAATCCATCGTATTTCTTTCCGACACACGGCGTATCCGAACACTCATAATCATGCGTGTTGCTACAAGTGAAATAGATCAGTGGATCACCAAGCGAACGGTAGGCTAGATCCTTCTTCTCTATCATAAGGAAAAGCAGCGAGAATACCCCAAACACCGACTTTCCGATTCTTGGGCTGCCAACTACAGGGATTTTACGAATCGATAAATCTAGCACCGATCGTGTTTGATGGAGGTCTCAATACTCCTGCCGGATGTACAAACCGTTGTCGAATGCTGTACCAAAGATTGTCGTGGGATTATCAATACAGTTCCCACTTCTGCACCCTGTGCAATGGCGACCAATGTATTCAATCTATTAACGTCTTTCGTGCGCTGCTTATTTCTTTCCGGCAGCAGCCGAGGCTCCCGTGTTATTCCACGATGAGCTCACCCTTTTTGTCCTCTTCAAGACAGATCAATGCTATTGGAGATTTATGGCGTCGTACGCCGTTTTATCCGCGTAGATTCTCAGTTGTATCCGTGCAACATGGGCTAGAATGGCTCTTCCTGAAGACTGTGTTTTGGCAAATTATGCATGGAGCTCGTTGCGGAGGTCGTCAACATCTTTGACATCACCACTATTTACTGTACCTGCCGCAGTACCCGCGAAAGCGCGGCGACTTTTTTCATCCACCAACTTGGCACCAGACCTTCTGCGCCATTGTCTTTTCCTCAAATGACGCCAACATTCCTTTCAATGCTTAAATAACCTCAGAACCTTGTTGCTACCAATCAAATATGAGATTTAAGCTACCAGAACCCACGCGCTAGGACTAAGTTGGCTCTATCGCGGGATGTCACACTGAGACCAATCAGTAGCCAAACACTTCTTAAGATACCGTGGTAATGAAGTGGATGAGGAACTTGAGCAGAAAAAAATCAAAAATAAAGAGTCCGAGACGTCTTTGTATCGATGCCGCTCGAAGTATGTCGAGTTTACAGTCGAATAAGGGAGCAAGAAAGTGACGGCATTTGCTCCAAAGACATTCAATGGTAGAAGTCATGAGCTTCGCGAGACTGCTAACAACAGCTATGGAATTGCTAACGGAAGCTTATCATATGAATGAGGGTAAAAATATCAAGATCTGAATTGCGGGGACACTGGGTCGTTTGGATACGAGAGACAAGTGAATTGGAAAAATTGCCTTAGAAGCATTTGGCGCTCACGGTATGACCAAGTATGACGAAGTAGAAATCTGCACGCATTGTGGAAATAAAGGTTTATATGATTACTGTAATTTCCGCGAATGCGATGCCAGCAGTACCAACCGATACTTCGTTGATGCTAAAATATTGTCTTTTGCATGAGTCGAAACACCCTGAGACCGACGATTGACGTGTGGCGATGACTGATAATAATGGCTACTGTACCATCAAGAGAAATGCAGTTTTAGCTGATCAACTCACCAGAACTCTTACTTTACATTTCCAAAAACAACACCTCGTGTGATTCGTACGTAGTGACATCAAGGACAAAAACGCGATGACTGGAAAAGGTGGAGAAACTGAGGTCGCTCGTACCGAAACCGGTGACTATAGTGTTCTTGCTTTATTTTTCATGACAGAGCGGCAGAATATTCTTGATGTTCGAGGCAGTTAGCGAACGAAAGAACTGTCAAAGTTCAGATGCGCATTAGTCGGAGGGGCTGCAATAAATAAATATCATCAGCTGTAGACCAAATTCTAAAACTGATGTCATATTTCAATCTAACAAGTCAAGCGACCATTATGTAGACCAACTAAATGAGGAAAAGGTGCTTAAATTGGTACGATAAGGGCGGGTCTTTGAATGGGTTAAAAGATGCGATGTCGACGAATATGCCCAACAACATCACATGCGACGCGGATGAGCTGCAGTCGTACTCCGCGTGGCACGCTTATGGCGACGATTCGATGACTTAAATTGGTTTAAATCTATGTGTCTAGTCACACCTTTATTGTGCAAGATAGGCTGTATTTCCATGTGTATTGATTGATGCGTTGATCCTGATAGGGACTTGCTTGCCAAACTCAACAATCATCAGACGACAAAATTTTCGCCAGCTTCGTCTTTGTAATTTAACATATATATCGAGCTGATTCATGCTGGAATAATACTTCAAAGAAGCCTTTCCCGTTGACAGGGCACGGAATAGAATCGCGAGGCATCACTGACCAGACTTCTCTCATTATTTATTACGGGCCCTTGGAGTGATTTTATGCCCGTCGAAGAGGCATATCGCAGCTTTATCTGACAGAAAAAGCTATCAACTTTACTGGATGAATTTCTTGGCCCAATTAATCGCTCTATAAGCTTTTACTAACGATTTTATGCCGATTGAACACAATAGTCTGACAAAAAAAATATTGACTGGACATTCATGTGATTTGACAAACGATGGCTTTGGCTTAATTATCGCAACTGATCACTGTCAATACATATCTCATTGCCAGTGAAAGCCGTGTTGACGATTAAAGATGTATCGATCACAATCACAATCGCTTTTTAATCTGGTTGCGGGTCGTAACATCTTTCACTGCCTCGTGTGTGTTGATTTGACAGACACTCAGCCACAAACATTTCATCTAACAAATATTAGAAGTGACTAACGACGAACAAGTCAACGACGTCGTGAAGTGACTTAATAATAAGCATGATTGACCTGGCGATGAAAAAAAATGTCGAATTTGAAAAAGCATCATGCTTTCGAAGTGAAATAGCAAATGCTGCGGATGGGCTGAAACGAACGGAAAGCCTTCTCAATGTATTATGTGGATTGTTTAAGAATGAAGGGATAGACACCAAAGCAAAATCATTGATGACAGTGATTTATTTCATAAACGTCGATGTTTAAAAATCTGCAACAGATCTTAGACGTCCGATTAGCGCACTACATTAGATGTAAGCTTTAGCTCTTTGATTTATGCAGAAAACATAATTAGCTTTACCAATATTCCGCCCATCTGCAGTACATTCGGCTTTAAAGTCTTATTGCTTGCCTCTAAGTTGGTATCGACTATTGCAGTCAGATGAAATATATTACAGAACCCTTTTTTACGAAGCTATTTATCTTGTTGATTTCATAAATCATTATATTATAAGCTCCTTGATCTTTCTTTATCTCCTTTTTTGCCTGTGCTTCCTCAATAACGCGCATGAATAAATTTAATTTGCACAAATTTACTCGAAATTTTTAGTCTGTAACGTTTTAAAAAAGAAACTGAGACTAACTGATATCACACTGCTTGGTAAACATCATATTCAATTAACACGGACCATATAAATGAAATTATTGTATTGTATTGTATTACGTTATCGCGTTGCCAAGTTATGCACGTGCTAGGCTCTATGGCTAGTCCACGGCATAGAGTGGTGTCCGCATACGTCGAGTCTCGTTCGGCGGGCAGTGCAGCCAACGCCGAGGCCGTGAGGGTCTTCCATTATTTTGTGTAGTTCTGACTTGGTAAGAGCCCAGGTGGCGCCCTAGTGCTGGAGACCGTCGCGTCGAGGGTGAGACTCGTTAGAGACCTGCAGATGCCCGAAAGCACCTGCCCGAAGCGCGCGAGCATTTAGCCCCCGCGCTTGGAAGGAGGGCGTCACCCCAACCTTTTCCGAAAATAACTGAAATTGTGAACAAATATTAGCTTGGCTTGATGAATTTCCATTATCAGAATTAGACCTGTACCCATTGATGCGAGGTTGAATGAAAAACAGCGTAGCAAGTGTCGCTTTGGCTTTAAATGATTTATGAACGGACCCAATCATAACCGTCGTAACAAACTTAAGTCAATCAATTCATAGAAAACATCAATCAATAGTGGCATCCGCGAATGTTATCTAACTGATCTACATTCCGACAGTTTATAGACATTATGATCGTTATGGTCCTATGAAAATTTATCGATAGTTGAGTCACAACTTCTTTTCTTGTGGGGACAAACACTCACGGCACAAAACGTGGAGGAAGCGGCGTTGCGGTGGCCACTCGCGTAACGAAACACCACTAAGAGACGAAAATCATTTTCCTGCGAGCAAAAACTATTATACAATGGTCATAAGATATCATATGTTTCCAACTAGCTGGTAGACACTCTGATTGAAGAGATACAATTGGTCACGTCTTAGAAACATAAGAAAATTGTTCTCTGATGTCTAATTACCGTAAGTCTACGAGAAACCACAAATTCTTTCTTTAAAAAAAAGCTGCTCTTCAATAATGACGGTGACGACAATGACTCTCACAACGCAATTTCTCACAACTATGATTTTTGCAGCAAGCTAAACGAATCTAAACCCTCCTAACCACGATGAGTCATTCTCACCTGTATCATAACAAATCAAATATTTAAAAATTCAAGGTCTTTCTCATGGAACTCATGCTCATAATAAGAGACAAATAGACAATCGGGCCCGCATCAGTTGAGACGCCGAGCTCACAAAGCAACTTTATCTTATGCTCGTATTTTTTCTTTTGCCAATATTTAGCTCAACTTAGTCTTCCGACAAGCTTTGACTGTCGATTCCCGAAGCTTGCTAGCGACATATGAGCGAAACAAATTCAGCCACTGAACCAACTAACACCTTTGCTTTAGTAATTTTATCTACAAATTAGTATACACGAACAAATCAAAGCCGTTTTTTTGAGAATTGGTATTTGATTTGTGTTGTCATCAGAATGTGAATGAGTCCACTAACCCTTATGAAAGAGACACCGATATCACCACTTTTGCAACTTCCTTCTCTCCCAATTATAGCCACGACTATAGTATGTATGTTATCTATAATGATATACCTTTATTGACATTGTGGTGCTTCAGGTAGATAAAGATCATGCTACACTGACATACAGAATACATAGATATCGAAATGAAATACGCTGATGAGTCGCCATAGTGGTGACTCAGTGGTGACTTACTCTAAACTGGCATTTTGAGCAAATTTCGAATTGCGATTCAATTCTGCGCGGCCTTCTTCAGTATAATATCGTAAAATTGATCTTAAGCGAAACATAAGAGAACATGACCAGAGAACTCTGCGGCAAGCATTAAATTTTATCGATACAATACTTATTGCTGCGGAGAGCAATATTGATAAAGAAGTCACAATCAGAACTTCCACCACGTAGAAGAGTAAGGCGCAAGGTTTATACAGGAATCCCTGTGTCACTGGGAAACTGCTACTGCAACATGAGTAGTTTGAGCTTATTAATACTTTCTTCGCCAAAAAAGAAATATTTTACATAATGAGAAATTTAAAAAATATTCCCTTTGCACACCTTTAGTGCTGGCTAATTGGGCCTTGCATAGTTTGGTGTGACCTATAACAGAAGGACATTCAGTATTTTAAAGAGTTAGCGCCGAATTGCCGTTGAAATCTTCAGGGAAAGCTTTCGGCAATTATGCAGATCTGAGTTTGTCAGACGAGGCAGAGTACTTAAGCGTATTTGTGACGCTTCAAGAAATCTGCTAAGACTGGCAACCGAATTGCAGGCCTAAGCCTAACTGTTAAAGGTGGAGTAAGCGACGAACACGGAAAACTTTCGAGGCGCATTTTGTACAAATTAATTTTCCACCTAAAGTAAAATGACTCTTCGCCTCGGCCAACCCTCAGTAACAATCAATGAGTCATTCCTATGATCGCTTTCAAAACACGAACCCACTTTTAATGATAAATTTTTATTTTTTTTAAATTTGAATGGCATGGGCTCAGAGATTGGCAGAAATCCAAGGATTTGAGATTTTTTAAAAGATACTCAGAGTCAATATCAACTCTCAAAAAGAGGTTCTATTGTTATTAAGAGGTTTAATTGTTGTTATCGCTTAGAGATTCGATCACTGAGCTCACGTTCAAATGTTGGTGTATGCCCATGCGTGAAACGAGTTTAAAGCCTGGCCTCTCTCAAACTACGAAATAACTCTCCAAGCTCATGCAGTCTTATTGTCGATTTGGGATAGAAGCCTCTACGTTCACTCAGCACTTCTCAGACGTTCTGGTTTAAGAATTAAGATGTGACATTGAATTATGAGATGCATAACTTGTTCGGGCTTAATTTAATTGTCAAGCTCCAATAATTTTTAGGTTTCTTAAATTCTCCAGACATCATTATTTCTCCAATTCCCGGGGACACTGGAATCAAATATCGGTTGGGGCTCTTGTAATAAATCAAATGAACCCTGTAGCATTTAATATATCATATTCACCACAATCAATGGAGCAATTACTATTACTAGAGCCCACACTTGCACCAAGCGTCCCTCATTTTACACTCGTTTCGTAGTTTTCAGTGTTTAGCTTTTCATCTCGTTATTTCACAACCAATTTATGCTCATAGCAGAGACTTATGCCTTATACGTTACAACATTTCACAATTTTCTCATACTCCCAATCTTTTTTCTCGATTATATTGCTCGCAGAGTTGGTAATCCTTTTATCTAGCTTCATCCCCATGATCGGATTTTCCTATTCGGGAAGGATTAATCAGTATATTGATCGCACCCCCGAAGCCGATCCGCATGCCCTGTTTTCGTTTATTTTTAATGATGGTCAACTCACCTACCGCTTACATTTCATTCGAATGAAGGCCTTGCCATGCCTCAATCCTGTTTCGTTCAAGATCCGTTAGCATGTATCCCCAACTCGGACCTTACTCATCCTCCTTCTTTATTCATTATAGCTGTCTTAAATTTTAATTGCGACTGAATCTTGTACGACACAAGAGCTTACGTCAGCGATCCGCTTTATCATAGATGAGTCAAGTTTTATAATTGTTCTTAACCTCGTTTGAGTATCCGATCGCTTTTCTTGATGGTAAGCGTTACATATGGGCGACCTAGACACATTTAACCATCTTGATCTTGGACACATGTACGACGAATAATGATGTTTCGTCCCTTCGGTCTCCAGTCGAGCCGCATGCTGGTCCACCGTTTTTTACCCGAAGAGAATCTTGTCATATGCGAGCTAGTCATGGAAATCGCCTTTCCCGACGTGATCAGAAGCACCTTAGCCCGATTACTTGTCCAACGACATAAGGTCATAGATTATTTGTGTACTGCTCGAAATTTGATAGCTTGCTGGAATACCTGGTTCACTTGATCACAAGCGTAGCGGTATTACTGGTGGATTTGTTATCGCCAGTTGCGCAAGTCATAACCTTACCGCCGATTGCTTGGGAGTGATAACGTCGCTTCATGTATCGGATAAAGCACAGTTTTAATCCCGAGTTCAACCATGTACCGTTAAAGAGGGGATGCCAAATGTCCCAATGTCCCGTGTTTTAATCTTGCGGATTCCATCTGTAGCATATATTTTTGATGATGTGAGCAAACGTGCACCGACTGTTTGTCGTTTAAAGTCGATACGCCACCGCAGCACGCTGACTTTTGCAGTACGAAACTATATGCTAAAAAAATTGACATGAAACTGCCTCTGTCGGATCGCTCCACTGACTTTAAAGCGATGAATCACATCAATCTCAAATCTGTTAGTGATTGTGTGAGAGGTTATAATTAGCCACTACATACCCTGTAGACTCGATCATCCCATGTCGAGAGCTCTATGTTTACCCCTACAAGATCACGGAAGAGACAATATACGGCTCATCGCGATGTACCGATAAGAGTAAGCTTCTTGTATATTACTATCTGGCAACTTTAATCGAGAATCTATATGCCCCGTTCCTAATGTACAGTCCACACATTTGCTCGCACAGACATAGCCAGTGAGCATGCGCTTTTATTTACTATTACGTTTGCTCGAGTCGTTGTGGTCCTCCACCCAAACTCGTACATAATGAGGTTATAAATCTTCGGTCATACCATTTTCAAGGTCAGGTCGCGCCCACTATTAGACCTTTCCGCCTGTAGACAGCAGGCAAAAAGCCGGTTTTCATCGACATTGTGGGCCTCAATTTACGTCCAAGCTTTAATTGCACCGAATCTGACCAGATACCGCTATTATTTTCCGTTCAGCTTGGGCTTTGAGTGCTTAATCCACTCTGATTTGATGTATCACGTCTGGCTGTGGTGTCTTTGGAAAGTGTTTTGACGAGACTACAATCATGACTCAGCAGCCATGATTGCGTCCCAGCCGTTGTTTTGGATACCAGGTGCTCTGGTTGCCGACTACGCATAATTAGGTCCACATGATTCTTTTCCGAAGACTGTGTCGAATTCGGCTTGCTAATGTATTACTAAGATCACAAACCAGCGCTCTATCTTCACTTCATTTTGACAAGAAGATCTTTTCTTGTATTGGCCGATCTCTCAGCTGATCTACATCAACGGAAAGGCATTGGTCTCAGGCCTTATGCTTAATCTTGCCACGTGTCTGCTCGATCACTAGACCTGGATTGCCACAAACAATCAGACGTTCTTACGTCATATTCGCTAGAAGATCATGTGCTGCTGCAGACCGTGACACTTCGCCTTAATTACCGTTAAATCGATTCGGTACTATAGTTTCGCATATTCAATGACACGCGTTCTGTCTGCATGTTAGTTTTCTTCGCAACTGAAAGCCTAGATAGTTTTCATATGGTATTGCTGCGCTCACTACCTCCACGCCAGTGAATACATTAAAGCTTATCACTTTCAGCTCTTTGCAAAATTGAAGCGTAACTGGGGTCACGACAATTTGCCTGCTGACTTCGTTGGCAAAGACGGAAACTGCATTCATTTGAGAAGTGAAATTGTCCTAAGAACCCATCTCTTGCATCTAGCGCATTTTAAGAGAAGATAGTCACCATCGCAGAATTAAGTATGAGTGGAAGTAATGACTACGATAACACAAAAGCAGCCCTACTGCTTGCTATGCATTGCAGGTCAAAATCTTGGAACTGCCAAGCTTACCCGTTCAGTAACTTGATGAATGAAGACCAGCATCGTAAAATATACAAGAAAAAGCCAGGACCTCCTTCTCTGGATCAACTTGTTTGGTTTCAATGTACGACTGGTGTGCATTAGCGCGCCGGATTAAGTATGCTAAACGACATATGAGCACGGACTCAATAATCACTATACCCAATTCAATCTTATCCATATGTGACCAATTCGTGCAAATTCTCTTTGCATTATTCATATTGAAAGGACGCTGAAGCCGTCCTTGTCTTGATGACTCTGTCTGAGAAGTTTAGACGGCAAAATATGCCTTCATTGAATGAAGTGCTCGAGGAAACGCCAGGTCAATCAGCATGACCAGAATTTCTGACTTAATTGCCCTCTCGTCCTCGATCATTGAGAATTCCACGTGCCAGTTTCTTGAGCGTAGCTTACAAAGCATTTAGATATAGACACAATAAGGTCATGCGTGCTGAAGCGTTTCAGAGCGATCTTAGCTTCCTTAACCAATAACAACAGAGCCTATTAATTTGTAATTTTTTTCACAGTGGACATTGCTCATGTTGAAGCAATAAGTCCCGTCAAATATTTTGCATGATTAAAAGCAGGATATTAACATCTCGACTCTCATCTAGCATTCTTTTAGGCTCTTTTAAATGATAAGCGTATTCCGTTAGATCGTCCGACCACGTTGTAATGCTTCTGCCTCTATCTCCTGTCATTCCCTCAAGTCAAATAATTAGATATTGCTTAGGCTTTTACCCTCCCATCTGATGCCATAATTATAGTTTGGGCATGCTGGTGAGGCGACAGTCGATGGTTTTTTTTGGCCTCCAGCTTAGATTGCTACTACAGTTTGCACCGAGTTCCACGGTGCCTTCCCCATCTTTTGAGTTGGATGGAGAAAGATTTAAAAAGATGAAGGAAAAACATCGCCTTAGTGGTTTCTGTCAGCAAAGCCGCCCATTCTGCTCTGCAAATTAGTATTCTTTTTTCGTATATGGTCGTCGTCGGTAATCATGCTTCCATGACGCTCAAAGTGATCCGATCACGCGTCTTACTGTGGAGAAGTGGTTTTGTCAAAGTTGTCAGGAGAGCAGTGCGAGCTCAATGATATTTTTTTCATTGTAACGGGACACTATTATTACCAAATACATTCCTGACTGCTGACTTGAGGAAGAACAATTGTAATAATCGTGGGGTTGTTGAGGGTCTTTCCTTGTGTTTTCGTCCACGGAGCTCGTTTTACGATTCTGGCAGGTGATCCGCCTTCCAAAGGTTGCATAGTGAAAAAATCTTCGGGCGGCGCGGTAAGGACGTAGCCGAATAGGTCAGCTATTGTGGCAGGTGTTTCATCTTTGAACCTTACGTTGAAACCTTTTCGTTTTGATGACTGACTGATTCCTTCATTAGGTGGGGTGGTTTGTAAGCAATTACATCATCCGGTCAAGTTCTCCTTTAGACCGATTTATGTGGACTAAGAAACACTTTCTGTCACTAAAATGTCGGCTTTCTGGGTAGAAAGAATCTCTGTTTAAGTCTTTCTATCCTGTGTCCTCTACTAACACGATGTTCTTTGTAAAGACAGTGGTCATCTTTAGTGCAAATCGGGTCTGTATGGCTGATGATATAATGCAAGAAGAGACCGAGTAAATAAAATACGTAAACAGATATGGTTTCGGAGTGTAATGTGACGTCAATCCGCTCCCACGTGTAATTACAGTGTTGGGATACCGAGTTCTTAAAAAAAATCACGAGAACGTGAGAGTTATTGCCATAAATGACGCTTACCATACACAAGCCTCTTAAAAAAATAAGCAGACACAGAAGAATATAACCATTTGGAAGCATTTTAGGACAAGTAGTGCCCGAGTCTGACTTTTTTAGTTGATATGACTGTGACTCTATTGGTCATAAATAAGATTAATTGGTTATAAATAAGATCAAATTGAGGAGCAATCGGTAGTATTACCGGATCACTCAATTTAATACTTGTGAAAGTTTATTGTATGACGCATTGCGTTCCAGAAAATCTCGAATCCCTCCAATAATTGTTTGAATTGCCTTGAATACTGAGCCAATGTACTCCTAGCCTACTCGTTGTAAATTGCGCAGTGTAAAAGAGGAAAATCTAAATTCATATAGGCGACAGCCCTTACGCAGCTACCTTGCGTTTCTTGCGAGCCGCACGAAGGTTCGCTTCTGCACTTTTCTGATCTTCGTTCTCAAGCTTGTCGTCTTCGTCATCGCCTTCATCCAGCAAGTCCATTTTCAATTCCTGGCGGTTGCCAAAAGTAAGCGCCACGTACACTTTAACACGGACACGGTCAAAGACTTGCAGTGTGCGCTTGCCTTTTTGTAGCAAAGTCAAAGTGTGATGGTCACCATCGTACCGTACCACCTCATCATCATCCTGTTTGCCTTTGTCGCAAAGAAAAATCATGCCTTCAATCCCGAACCGAGGCAACAAGACCCCTACCCCGTTATTCTTGACTTTCGTAATTACCGCATCTGTGCGGGTAGGGTACTGTTGGAAGTAAAGTACCGTATGAAGTGTCACTGAAGCGCGGCCAGCAAGTTGGGCCGCATGGTGTCGTCGATTAAGCTGGTCACTAATTTCGTTCAAGTGCGACTTATTTTCAAGATAATGCGGTAACGGTGCGACTCCAATCGCCGCTGCCAGCAACCGGTGCACGATCACATCAGCATACCGTCGAATGGGGGACGTAAAGTGAGTGTAAATGGGTGCAGCGAGTCCATAATGATGAAATTCCGATGGCGCTACTTCACCCGAGCTGAAGTAACTCGCTGGCATCATACAGCGCGTAGTCATGATGCGCAATAACTTGTTAAAGTACGGATTGTTGGGACCTTTCCTCTTGCCTTTTTTTTTTTCGTCCAAGTTGGCTGAATCCAAAGAATCTTGCAACTGTCTCGACGTGTCGACATGCAAATCAACCCCTACAGCCTTTGCTTGACTGCACAACAAGTCAAACTGGCGCTTGGAAGGGGCAGGATGTCGACGCAACATTGAAAAGGTCGGGAAATGTCGGACAATCTTTTTCGCTACTGTGATATTTGCCAACAACATAAATTCTTCTACAAGGGCATTGGTATCGCGTAGCGTATACATTTGAACATCGAGAGGATTCTGTGTCTCAGTATCCAGCACAAATCTTACTTCAGGTGACGCAAGTGTCAATGCGCCCGCTTCAATCCGTTTCGCACGTAAACGAGTAGCGATGACATTAAGTGTCTTGATCCCACTTCCAAGTACTTGACGCCGTTCAAAGTCATCCTTACTCTCACCTTGTTTCTTCTTTTTGGGCTTTGAATTGTAACCATAAACATCTCCAGCATTTGGATCATCCAATAGCTCTTGTGCTTCTTGATACGAAAGCGAGGCCACGGAACGAATCAGACTCTTGCAAAATTGCACGTCGACAACCTCCACATCATTTGCACCTACAAGTTTCAGTTCCCACAAGACACTGAAGGCAAAGTGATCTTCAGTAGACGTAAGCGAACAAAGCTTCGTTGTCAATAAACCGGGTAACATATCGAGACGACGGTCCACAAGATACGTTGAAGTGCCACGATCTGCTGCTTCTTCGTCCAATGCACTACCAGGGGCAACAAAGTGCGTGACATCGGCAATGTGCACACCGACTTGCAAGTGGCCATTTGGCAACAACTTTGCGTGCAAGGCATCGTCGATATCTTTGCAATTCGGTGGATCAATACTGCAAACGGGTAAATCACGCAAATCGCGCCGACCACTTGAATTCTCAGTCGTAATGTGCCAATCTTCAGGTGGCAGACACCGCATGACCTCGTCACTAAATTGGTCACAAGGAATATCATGCTCAATAAGCAACACGTTTGTCTCGGTCTCTTTATCGCCAATCACACCCAATGTACGCACGTAATGACCCAATGGGAATTTACTGTACGCAGGCCACGAATCAATTGCCACGAGAATACGCTTGTCCCAGAGTGCATCCAATTGCCGCGTTTGAATTTTAATCTTCGGAACTTTTCGATCTACGGGTACGACAAGGCATTGACCAGAGACATTCAGTGTCGCACCGTCACGCGGAGGCTCAACCGAGCCACAAAATTTGCGCCAATTGCGTTCTATGATACCTACTACTCGTCCTGCAGGCTTTGTATCACTTTGAATGAGCGCTACTTGCTCCAATGACATGGTGGGTTCGGCCACACCAGTTTGTTCCAGCTGTCTATCCTCTATCTCCTCATCCTCTTCACTTATTCCATTCGTAGCAAAGGCATCCGACGGCTTCTTCCATTGATCCGCTGGCAACAACTGGATTACCACGAGATCGCCATCAATTGCACGGTTAATGTGCTCGCGTCCTTGCAGTAAAACAGGAATCTTGACACCATTAGTACCGTGGATCAACACGTGACATTCAAGCCAGTGGTCTCGATTGCATCGAATTGTACCCTTGAAAAACCTCTGCGATTTCAAACCCGCTAATAACTCATTCGCGCTTAAATGCTCTGGGTACAATTGCTTTCGATGTCGTCCTTTGGTGGTACTGACCCCTTCAAGACTCATGTTCGTCTCCTCTGCTGCAGACGCAGACAAGAGATCTTGCAACTCTGGGTACTTGGCTGCTAAAGGCTTTACAAACTCGGCAATCGTTGTACCTCCTTTCACGCCATGCTTCTCGGCTTGTTTCAAATCGGCATCGTCATTGGCTAAAAACAGGATCTTGACGTCCGTACGGTTGAGTTTCAGCAAATGATCGACGTACCAATTATAAGCAGTAGCAACCGCTCGTTCATTGCGTTCTTCTTCGGTCTCTAAAGACGCATCTGGACCAAGCACCTCTGCACTAGTCTCTTTGTACCCTCGAGGTAACATCTCTCTCTTCTGAACAAAGCAAGATCGATGATGCTCATTGGCGAAAACTACAAATCGTCGATCTGCGTTCATTAACAAAGCACGAAGACGATTGTAGACACCTAAATCTTGGCGTTTAACAAATTCCCACACCGTCTCGAGTACCAAAACGTCCGCAAAGACTTCGTGGTCTTCACGATCGCCTTTAAGAGCTTTTCCTGCTTGCTCACCGCTCTTTGTCTTTTTTCTTGCTTTGATACTGAGTTCTAACACGTCCATTTGTAGCAAGACTGTCTTCATGGATGGCAAGAGATACACGCCATCACGCGGATTTTCGGCCAAGAGCGTCTTGGTCATGCCCAGTACGTGCGTAGCTGCCGACGCGTCGTCGTCCGCGCTACAGAGAACACATCCGGGTAGTGAACAGCTCAAATCGTCGCGAAGATAGCGTTCAGCTACTCTGCGTACGACGCGGCCACGGCGCGTGGCCAAGTTTCGCTCGTCAACGCACCAGAGCAGCGGCTTCTCGACGTCGGTCATTTGGTGGCTGGTGGAGGTACTCAAATAATAATTGAATTACTAAATGCGCATATTTGATACTGCTTTTCACGTCTTTCACAAATTGTCAAAATATGACACTTTACAAAAATTTAGTAACATTTAAATTTGATTGGGGCCACTGGCTTTTGATAGACATGCAGCGGGCCGTTACATGCAGTCGAGTGAAAACTGACTTCTCATCAAAGGAGCCTTAAGGGAATGGTTGCTACAATTCACAACTTTTTAAGTATCAAGTTATTGCACACGTCAATTCCCTTCAGATCGGAAACAGTTTACTGTCGTTCACCGAACGGTTGTATATCTTTTCCAAAACCTTCGTGTCATATGCTTGGTAGCACTTGTAGTCAATCCTAAGCGTATTTTACTGTATATTTTATCAGTGTGGACTTGATGGCAACTTTTTCTTTTGCCTAGACGAGGTTGGTGTCTAGAGTGCTTGGAGTCACAACGGCAACGTCTGGTTTACAAAAAGAAGATATCAGACACCTAAACTCACGCTTAGTCTAGGTAAAAAGAAACGGCAGCCTTGCAGTGAAGCTGGCAATAGTTACTAGAAACTGTCTGAAGAATACGATCTGCTGAGGACAATCGAGACCACGTGGAAAGAGTTGGCATCGATAACTTATTGTCGAAGAACATTTGCTACCTTACTTTTACATGCAAGAGGAAGCCAGTAAATTAGGCTTCGTTGGCTTCGCGACCATAGAAGAACAATTTTCTTCTCTTAGCGATAAATTGGGCGAGAGTAAGACATCAATTGATGCAAAAGTACGTAATTTTATGGCTGAGCTAGGAGTAAGCAGCTAACGTGGATGATTATGCTTTAGAAAGAATGGCGATCGGCCTCTAATGACAGACCTTATACTTCTTAAAGTGTATGACAAGCTGCTGCTGAGTGTCGGAGCATGTTTTGGCGACGACTGGGAAGGCACTTTACCATTTACTTTGATGTTACCTCTTATGATTTTGGGGGCGCTCAGAAGAGCGGAAATACAATGCGAATAGATTAGTCATTTACGTCCGAAATGGTAGTTATATACCTAATTTCACCAGTATCTTTTCATGACAACCGAGGTCTCATCGCTGTCTTTCAACAATTCTTTCATGCAAGCCGTTCCTTCATCTCATGCATAGCTTGTCCGTCTTGTCAAACGCTTTGAAGCCGATGCAAACAGAATTTTGCATCTGATGTCAATATTTGTGACGAATTTTAGCAAACGGCGAATTCGTTAAGCTTTATGTGGTATAAGCTAGCGCTGTACGATGTGGCAGCAATAAGACGTGCATATACAAGCAGCATCTCTTCAACCCCTTTTTGGGCATAAAGGGCCTTCTAGGCGACTTTATTCGCAGGATTAGCGTCTTAGTGGCTTCATAAAATCAACAATTTTATCGCGGTATGTACTCCACCTGCCGCTTCGAAATAAAATTTAGCGCGTTATTGCTGAATACACCTCACGCCGCGGACAGGAAGCTTGACGCGACAATCTAATAATGACAACATACCTTTGTATACGATGTAAAAGACCTTAGTAAGACTTTTTGGCAAATTGGTGACTCATAGTTTAAATCAAATCAGCACTTTAGGAAATGCTTACTTCGACTTGCTTGATAAAACGAGCTCTTTTGCTTCGTCCACACACTTGCTTTCTGCACATTTTACATAATCTCGGCATGAAGCGCTAGCTACTAACGCATCCAAATCAAAGTACAATGGACTAATTTAAACAGCTACAAGTGCTGCTTTTCTCTTGTAATGACCTTCCAGTCTGTCGTGGCGTTTATAGCGAACTCACTGTACTTCTGCACAGCATACAAAGCCAAAAAACAAAGTGCCGAGCTGAGAGCACACTACTATTGCAATGTTTTGCTGACGAGTCGAAGTACTTCGCCGCGGCTACTTTATTGATTAATCATCAATCTTGGGCCGATGCCGTGGTAGTCAGCATGGATAATTACATCTGCAGCATCCCCATGAACGCCACTAGATGCTTGCTACCAATCAAAGTTGCCACCACAAGCACAACCATGTCTTTATCAAGATCTACACAATATCTCCTTAAGGTGCGGC
Organism: Plasmopara viticola; assembly: GCA_001695595.3. NCBI lineage: Eukaryota > Oomycota > Peronosporomycetes > Peronosporales > Peronosporaceae > Plasmopara > Plasmopara viticola. The sequence goes on along the minus strand of MBPM02000170.1, from coordinate 16,131 downwards.
GTCCGCCACTCGCAAATGTCGATTTCCATCAACAGTAGTAATCTTTATATTTTGTTGAAAAACGTGCATGATCTTGGAGAATGTGCACAATGCTTAACATGTTGACCAGCTATTTAGCTTAAAAAAGTGCTGATTGGTGCTACCCACCATGAAAGACGTCAGCAGCGCAGCGTTAATATCTTGCACGTGGATACTATTTACAACAAAACTGTATTCAGCCACCTTTGGACCAGGGATGACCTCACACTCTTCCATCGCTGGAGCCGCATTCTCACGCCCACCAAATCCTACAGGAGTCTTGAGTCTCAGCTAAAGATTTCATCTTACAATTGAATGATGTTCGGTATGTTGTGGTAAAACGGTAAGCGAGTATCAACATAGTTAGATGTTTGCATGGCTGCTATAAGTATTTTATGGACCAATTTGATAATTTTGCGTGTCACAACCTGATCCTATTGATGTATGTCATTCAGGTGCACGACCCGGCTGCCTATATCGACTGCTTAAACAACAATTTACTAAATTATCATGGCTAAATCGAACGTTGAGTTAACCCTGAGGCTGAAGAGTAGGACATATCACAATAAATCACGTAACAACGCTTTGCGAATAAGACCAGCCGCGATCGATCAATTAGATAGGGATCGAATCGGACATGATGACTGAGCGCACCCCATCGCTTATACTCACCAGGTTTGTAGCAACGCTGAAACAGGTCAATTGCTTCACAAATGTCATAAAGCTTGCAGAAGTAGTTTGTAGCAGGCTTAAGGATTAGATAGAGAAAACGAAGCTTCATTGGACCGCACAAAAAGCCAATGTACCTGCAGCAGATTTTTTTTAGGTAAGACAAGTCGTATATAAAGAGTCACGTCGCGCGCAGACTTGTACCACATTATTATATCTAAGCAACGTCTTTTGTCTTAGAAGGCAGTTGGATCCCGACAAGAAATGAGTGTTTACGCAAAGCACAAGTGTTTACAGTAGGCATAGTATTCAGTCTGATCGGTTACGTGCTTGAAACACCACATGCTTGAAACACCGGCTCAAATTTCTTCACTACGCCAATCTCGTGTTCCCCGTCCCATCAAGACGATTGCAATAAATATAGCAAGCACAACCAAGTCAAAAGCCACCAGGAAAGTGAAATCGGGTGAGATTCTTAGCAATCTCACGATTATTGGTGTAGTTAGTCGGCAGCCCGGTGCAGTGTATGATTGGGGCCTCGCAAAATTACATAAATCACCAAATTACAGATCTCGTTTCGACTTCGAACATCTCCACAACGCTTCGTTAGAATTTCAACAAGAACGGACAAATAGCAAACTCGATGTGAAAAGAGCTAATAACTTACTCATCGTAGCCAAAAAGATCTATGTGAGACCATCACAAAAATAGAACTTACTTAGTACGTATAGTGTTCCCTTGTAATGTAATGTATTACGTTATCGCGTTGCCAAGGTATGCACGTGCTAGGCTCAGTCTGGCTAGTCCACGGCATAGAGTGGTGTCCGCATACGTCGAGTCTCGTTCGGCGGGCAGTGCATCCAGCACCGAGGTCAAATGGGTCTTCCATTTCTTTCGGTCTTGTGCAAGGGTACGTACCACTTCGAGGTCTTGTGCTATCCGGAGTCGAAAGCCGGAGCCACGGGAAACAAGATTGTGGTCGAGTGTCGAGGGGAGCGTGGTGCGGGGACGTCCGCGCCATTTTGCTGCGGATGAGAAGAAGTAGGCACGCATCTGGAGGTCAGCTGGAATGTCGGGATAGCGGCGAAGTACATGGCCAAACAGGCGCCAGCGAGCTTGTGTCAGTCGTAGTCTCAGCGGCCGCTCATCACAGAGGTCGTAGAGTCTTGCATTCGAAATGGGTCGGGGGTAGCGATAGCCAAGAGCGTAGCGAAACTGGCGGCGATGGAAACTCTCGAGGCCGTGGAGCTCTGACTTGGTAAGAGCCCAGTTGTACAGCAGAATCGGTAGAACGTAGGTGTTGTACAATCGAATGCGTGTCTTGGGTGAGATGAACGTGGGGCGGAGCCAGACGGACCAGAGGCGGTGGAGCGCGAGGGTGGCCAGGGACTTGCGTCGGGATAGATCTTTAATATCGCCGAGGAGTGTTCCGAGCTTCTTAGTGTGGTGCCAGGTTTCTTCTCGGGATCGGGCGTGTCGAGTGGCGCCTGACGGGTTGCAGTGGCGGCGGATTTCGGTGACTTCGGTCTTGGCTTCGAATTTTTTTTTTCAGGGTTAGAAGGAAGTCATCAATGCGGTGCTCACCTCTATCGTAGATCTTGGTTTCGCGGAGGCCAAGGATATCGACGCGGTAGCGCCGGAGATCTTCGGGGATTGTTACGTGCTTCTTGCGCTTCGAACCTAGAGAATTCACATTAAAGGAGCCAATCCGGATGCGGTTGGCGCGATTAAGGGCGTGGAAGGGGGTTTGGCCTGGTGCTGGAGACCGTCGCGTCGAGGGTGAGACTCGTTAGAGACCTGCAGATGCCCGAGAGCACCTGCCCGAAGCGCGCGAGCATTAAGCCCCCGCGCTTGGAAGGAGGGCGTCACCCCAACCTTTTCCGAAAAAGTGTTCCCTTCTTTATAGTATATTACGTGTACAATCATTTTGCACCTTATAAGCTTAATCACGTGTAAAATGATGGTATAGGTATGATACTAAGTTTTAAAGAATCGCTCGCGCATTCGCCAATATGGCAACGCTCCCGGACTCGGGGTTGGCTACTTTGTGTTGCCAGGTACGAGCCGAGTATGCGTGCTCAGATCTTCCCGAGGCGTCGGAGCGTCTGCCAGTGGAGGTGGAAGAAGGGAACATTGAGTACAAGCAGCAATTGCTGACTCTTGCGCCCGACCGCCTACGCCAATTGACGACGCAGATGCACTGGCGACTAAACGAAGGCAGAGGCACGGCCTTTTACGAACTTGGCGTGAAGGATAATGGAGAGGTTTTGGGTCTTACAGAGGAAACCATGTTACGTTCTTTGGGGACATTAGCACGGTACGAATTAGGCTACTTCTTGGCTACATTAAGCTTACGTGGCACTTAAATTAAGACGATGGTTTAACGTTCGTCAATGATAATTGTAGCATGTGTCGTGTCGTGCAAGCAGAAATGTCCTTGTCGAAGTTCCGTAGAGGACGGGATGGTAGCCACAAAGCTGCGCGAATTCAAGTCGTACGAGTGCTGGAACAAAGTGCCACCAAGAGGCTTCGGATGTCGGTGATTGGAGACTTTGAGAGTGGCAAGTCGACATTAGTGGGAGTCTTGACACGAGGCTGTCTCGACGATGGGGCTGGGCTCGCCAGGATGCAAGTATGTCGTCATCGTCACGAGCTCGAGAATGGCTGCACATCGAGTGTAAGTGAGCACACGATTGCTGTAGCCGCAGACGGTCATTTCCGGTATCTGGAAGAACTTCGCTCTTGCGACTTTGGAGATAGTGACGATGGGACTCAGAACATGGACACAAGAAGAAGCGAGGAGAGTTATATTATCTTAAGTGACCTCGCAGGCCATCCAAAGTACTTAAAGAGCACAGCATCGGGGCTTGCAGGACAGTTTCCAGACTATGCGATGCTTGTAATTGATGCTGTCGGTGGTGTTCGTGATATGACACGTGAACACATGAAGATTGCGACTGCACTTAATGTAGCGATCTTTGTGGTAATGACGAAAACGGATCTTGCAACAAAGGATCGAATCCAACAGTGTATGGTTGAAATTGCCGACTTGGTGACCAAATATTGCCCACGTCAGCATATTGCTCTTGCACCGGGAAGGATCACAACCGAAATGGACGAAAAAAAAAGCCTTCTGCAACTTCTGAGTACATCGACTGTACCAGTGTTTCAAATCTCAAGCGTAACCGGTACTGGATTGGACGTGTTACAAGGGTATCTCGCAATACTTGAACCAAAGCGTTTGTGGGCCATTAAAGCAAAGACACCGGTTGAGTTTCAAGTTCGCCACGCTTATGATATCGAAGATGCGGGTACTATTGTAACTGGGTTGGTCCAAGCTGGTACCTTGTGTGTCAAAGAGCGAATGCTGCTCGGACCCGATGCCAACGGCCGCTTTTGTGACGTTGTTGTGAATAGTCTTGAAGTGCAACATAAAGCAGCGCAAACTCTTAGCGCTGGTGAAACAGGAGCTGTGCTCATTCGCTTTCTCTCGACTGCGCAGCCAGCTCATCGCATTCGAAAGGGTACCATGCTCGTCCACCCCAGTGTTCGCCCCATGGCAACTCGTCAATTTGATGCTGAGCTCCACTTTTTGCCCGATGCACGTGCGTTTCGCGAGAATTTCCAAGCAGTGATCCATACGGGTCAAGTGCGCCAAATGTAGCCAAGATCGTGCGCTTAGGAGTCCCCGACAGCGCAAGTTTAACCAAGTCGCTTCAGCCTGCTCCGACCATGTGTCGGTTTGAGTTTATGTACTGGCCGGAATACATTCGTCCTGATGTGCCGCTCGTGTTGCGCGAAGGTCGGACTCAAGCGGTCGGTCGGATTGTGCGCACGTGGCCGTTTTTCCACAAGGAACCACCCGCAACGCGCGTGCCATCGTGCTGACATGGCAAATGGACGGAACCCAGTGAAACCGTGCGTGTCGAAAATAACTCCATTTCCTTTTATATTCGTGTCAAATACAATGCCTACTTCTATTTCAAGAGTCTTAAAGCGTTCATTACCATGCACGTCGAGTCGCAGGATGTAGTCATCCCAGCAAGTGAAATGCATTTAAATCTCGAGACAATTACTCGAGACGATCATGTTGAAGCGACACCAACGGCCAAGACTCGCAAGCTCAAGCCACGAGCTTTGACGATTGAAGACGTGTTTGAATCAGTAAGTAAAGCTCGATCGTGTGGCCTCAATCCACCACCTGAGCGCATTGTGCTCACTCCACGATCCGCGGAAGCTTGTCTACGCTCTGGTGTGAATCCAGAAACGTTAAAACTTCGTGATTTCGACTCGTTCTATGACGCTGAAGTCACAGCGGCAGTGCAACGGATGCGTCACGAAGCGTATGCGTTACGAAGACATGAAGAGATGCAAGTGGTACGAAGTGAAAAGCAAAAGGTGGTGGCTGCCGAAGCCGAAAGCGTTTATTTGTCGAAAGTGAAGGGTAACAAAGCATCGAGCTCAATCGCATCGAGTCGGAAAGGGTCTTTTGCATTGGTGGATATTGAACGCCGGCGACTGGAAAAAGTTCGACAGCGTCAAGAGCGCGAATTGGAACAAATGCTCGAGTTTGAAATGAAAATGAATCGACTGCAACAAGAAGCGACTGAGAAAGTAGAACGGGAGCGACGCCAACACGAAGCCATGGAGCGTTCAAAGGTGCGTCTTGCGCAAGAAGTGGCAGCGAATAAACGTGCACGAGAGTTGCAAAAGAAAGCTCAGCTTGATATTGAAGAAGCACGACGCAAAGAACTTACACTGCAATTGGCCGCTCGCGACCGAGCACTTGCCGAGGAAAAGGCGCAACAAGATAAAGTGCGACGCCTTGAAGCCAAAGAACGGGAAGAAGAACGCAAGCTGAAAGCCGAAGAGCATCGAGCGCAGACGGAAAAGCTGTTGCGTGCGCAACAATTGGAAGTGCAAAAGCGACTGCACGAGTTGGAGGTGGCCGAGAAAGCACGGGAAGAAACGGTGGAAAAGCAACGTGCGGAACGAGCGATTGGTATGGAAGTACGACGACGGGAAGTTATGCAACGGATACAAAAAAATCTCAAGGCTTCGAAGAGACTGGAAGCACAACGGCAACGAGAGATGCAGAAAAAGCAAGAAGCGAGTGACGTCGCGAGAAAAGAGCACGAGGAAGAGGAACGACGGATACGAGCATTGCAATTACAACAACAAGCAGAAGTGGAGAGGAAAAGGTTGCTCGTGTTGGAGGAAACACGACGGGAAGAAGCGCGAAAGAAGCAAGAAATCCTTGAGCGTCAACAGGAAATGGATCGCAATTTACAACAAGTGCAGCAACAGCAACAAGAGCAACGAAGATTGCGGTGTGAGTATCGCAAAGTACAAGCCCAGCTCAAGATGGACAAAGTCGAGCGTATGAAACGCGTGCAAGAGTACCAACGATTAGAAATGATGCGAAAATTACACGACACGGAAGCGCGTACGCAACAGATGCTCAATGAAAAGGAATCGCTTGTGACTCGTCGAAAGCACTTGGCCATGCAAACGAAAATCCAACGGGATTTGATTTTGCAAACGATGGAAAAGGTTAAAATTACCAAGAAATGGCACCAAGCTTCGAAAACGATTGGACAGGTTCTTACTATGGAAAAAGGAGGGTTGGAGATGCAAAGGTGGTTCACCTGCGACTTCGTTCAGTGCTGAGCGCCCCAAGTCGAGCTCGAATGTCGTAGGACGGCAAACGTTTTTGCCAAATCTCAGTCAACCTACGACACCGAAAGCTACAAATCATGCAACGTCGGAGGCACACCAATTGGATGGTTTTCTCCCTCTGTCACCAGCTCCAAGCCAGACCAGTTTCAAGTTTTTGAAAGAGGTTCAAAATTTACAGAACTCTGCAGCTAGAACTGGAGCAACCGCACAGCCATATTTGTCGCCATACGCCAGCCTCTCTAATACATCAAAAGGAGGTTGACGTTTTGAACGCAGGTAAAAATGTATACTTGGTATCATTATAAGATCGAGTAGATGCTATTTGAATGCACATAAGCTAAAAAACCTTAAAACCGAGGCTGATTTGACTACGGTTTCTTAGTACTTCGAACAAGGCATTGGTGACTTTTCAAATATCCGATTTCGAAAAGTAGAGTTGTGCAATAGACTGCAGCTTAAAAAAAAAAACGCTAAATGAGGATCAAGAAGTTCACTACGTCGATGAAAGAGCACCTTTCTCACCCGGCCGCCCACCTGCGGGCAATAAAAATGGCAAGACCACCACGGGGTCTTGAATAAATTTTTGGTCGCACAAGCTGCGAAGGAATCCAGCTTTATAAAAGCGATTTTAAGAACTCTCACCGCTCGGAGAGTAGTCGTTACTATCCTTACCATCTAAAAGTCCTAATTTGTAACAACAAGAAAGGCTGTAGTGTAGTTTAGAGAGATACATTTTGTTGTCAAGAGGAAGAGCAATGTTTCGAAAACAACAATCTTTGGTGGTGGGACCAATGTCCAACGCACTGGGAGATGAGCTTGCGACTCGCTCCTGCTGAGGACGACGCAAGTCGTCGGGCCCGCTCAACATCTGGACAACAAGCCCAACGAGGCGGAGAAATTTTTTATGCTTAAGCTAACTTCGGGCGATGCAGGCCATGGCGCCGAGTGGAACACTAATATGTTTCGCGCGCCACGAGAGCTCTTCGAAAAACTCCTTGCGTAGCATGTATGTAAAGATTTTGGCCCGAAAAAAGTATATGATCCAGCAAGGCTTTACAGCAGCTATGCATGTGCATTTAGCACCACATTTATCGCGCATAGGCCTTTTGCTCGGCGTCGTGAAAAGACTTGAGATAAGGATGGCTTGTATCTACCCCTTCGCTTTGTAATCGCCACCGTTTGAACAGAGATTCCGGTAAAACATCATAGATGCTGTGACTCAAACCTAGCATAACTATACAAAGTCGTTCTGTAAGGCTGAATGCAATTTGCTTCCGCGGTGTATATCTCAGATACGTCTCGGCCTCAGCACCGTCTAAGGCTAGATTTCAAGAGCTTGAGCTTTATGCGCGGGAAAGGTTTACTTTCACCATATACGTGCCGATTAAAGATTGCAACATGTCTAAGAAACACCGCTACTTCTAGATCGAAAGCGCGAGAGCCTATTATGACGAAGCCGCTCAAATGAGCCAAAAAAAATTATAAAGTGGGAAAAATGACCGCATCATAAGAAGCTTGCGTCATTCAAAGAACGCCTCTGCATCAAATCGCACTTAATCAGAAAGTGCTTTTGTCTAGAAGGACCACAGCAAAGCTGCTCTTGCCTTTGTCTTGATGTCAAATCTCGAAACTGTTAACTATTCTTTTTGGATGTATTGGTAGCATCCGTTGCCCTTCTGATTATGCGTAATCAGGTTTCGCAGAGTCGGATAATTGATGCTCAAATTAGGGATGTGATTTTTTTTCTATAAAAACTTTTCTTCACTTTTCTTCAAGAAATAAAGCCTCGAAAAAATAACAGGACATTAGTGCTGTAGTCTGTAAAAAACATGTTGATGATCAGACCCCATCAATGAGTGCAAACTCAACTACAGATAGTCACTCGGCCTCACTCAACGTACATACACCGCAATGCGTCTTCAAGCACGTTGTGATTTTTTTTTGCTTGGCTATCTATCGGCGGATATTCTATTATCAACATTGGCAAGCGAAAATCCAATGGGTGGAGCAGTACTCGCAAATTTGCAGCGGTAGAAGGCAGGTCTCTATCCGACATTGTCGTATTCAAAAAGCCATAGTAAGAAATCATCGTACCCATAGATACCGCTGAAACATGTATTTAACGCTCAATCTCTATCCAGCAGCCACATATATCATCATATTCGTGTATTTATCCATCCAAAGACATAGCCAAACTTATGATCTCTCAACCGCTTACCGGTATTGGCAATTCCGTAAAGAAGCCGACGTGTAAGCGAGTTCAACTGGTCCATCCCACGTCATTGGTACGAAGACCTATATATATATGAAGACGCATGATGCAATCAATTACGCTTCTAGCACTCAACCTACATAATGGAGCTAAAACACCTGCGGCGGCAATTTCTTCACGGACCTATCTAGAAGTGGGAGCGTGACACAAGCAACGTGTTGCCCTTTTATTAGTCGGGGAAACCTTATGTTCATCAGGCTTCTACATATAGTGATCCTCGTTCCTATCGTTAAGCGAGTTGTAAATTGTCATGCAGGTGAGGTCGTTGTAAATAAGCACAATACTGATTTATTCGTCAGATTAGCGTCAAGCGATTACGCTTGACGATTTAGAGAAATCTATATTTCTTGGAAATCTTGCGACTATTGTAAATCACCAGCAAGGCAGGTTTGTAAGCACGGCCCTGTTATAAAGCCCAGAATTCTTTAGGGTAAAACTCTGTCGAATTTGCATTTCTTCCCGAGGCCCGACAGAACTGCGGGTTTTCAAGGTGAGTTACCCTGACCTTTCTGTCAAATTTTGATTTCTGCGACATACTAGACGACTATTTGATAAATAATTTTTTTTGACTTGCTGAACTTTAATGCTTAACATATACGATGTCCCAGCCGCAATGATGGATGTCATACGGTGACCAGCCGCTCAGAACTCTGTCTTCCTCCGCATCAACAGCGTAGCCGAGATTTGTGGGTGTTTAGCGACCGATGAGCTCTGGCTCTGTCACTTTTCCTTTATTCTCTGATTATTAAACCCGGAAGTCAATGCCTCCTCTACAGCATCAATAAATTAGATTTGGTGAAGCCGCGAACGTACGCAGTCCGTTAATAAAGACTATGTCCTGGAAGGAGGATTTCAAGCCTCTCATTCTGAAGAGCTCTTAAGTGTTGGACAATGTCTACAAGTTCTTTTTTCCTTGGTAGGATGCACGTAAATACGGTTCACATGCTGCGCATAAATAGTGGTCAATATTTCAATTTACCTCGGGTACCTCAATCGAGGAAGTGCACATCAGCCTGCTAAGATACCGAACTTGAACTACCTTTGCCGTCCTCTGTTGCTCCCAAAGGATATTTTGACTTTGATCGGAAAGGTAAATATGCTATATCTTTTCTGCTTTTCGAAGGATTTTGCGCTCACTAGGAGCGGCTTCAATTTTTTCTGAACAATGATTCATTTCCGCCGTACAATTAACTATGTCATCCATTTCTTAATGCTTGAACGAAGCGGTCTCATGATTAGGGAGCATCCTCACAATCTAAGTGATGACGGAGGTTACTGCGCATCCAAATGTGCTTAGATCCAATAGGAGTCGCAAATTGCTAAGCACATGACCCCAAGAGTAAGTGTTAGTCTTTATGCAAATACTTATTGATATCCTTCAGATACAAAATGTGATCATTTGGGTGTGCAATAAAACAGTGGCTCAGAATATTTCATAGTTATTGTCCAAGATACTAATGACAATTGTATACAATATGCCGTGATGTACAGCTCATTTGCCAGCTACTCGAGACTAGATTCTGCTTTCGTATTGACATTTAGGATTACACCACTTCATGAGCCTCAATACGAGTCATGATCTCATCTCTATTGATCTTTTTTGCTCAGAGATCAAAGATCTTGAGTACCATCTAAGTTGATCCTAAAAGACATTTGGAGATTTACGATCCCCCTTCGCTAGGAGGAAGACGCTCGATTGGCGTTGACACTGTATTGGACTGATCAGTGTATTTGGCGTTGGTATGTCAAAAATGAGCACTAACGGTAGCTTTGTAGACAGTCTCAATTGTGAAGCGGCACTTAATCCTGGGAAATGCTCGTAAAAGCAGCACTCGCTGCATGCTGTTCACTACATAAAGCGAAGGCATAAAAAGGCGAGCCTCTACTATTGCGCCTAAACTGACATATCATCGTGGAGCAGTGGCAGCATTCACTGCATGCCGTAAAGATTAAAGCTGCCTTTTAGCGAAGGCATTAACGCGAGGATATACGCGTGAAAAGGAGCACAGATTTTGGTGGAGTGCATGTAGAGAACAACACAGACTGCGTGCCGTGAATGGCCTGGTCGGCTTTTGGTCCGGTATTGGGACAGAGGACCTATCGAAGTAGATGAAGTTACGTTACTAACTGTGCTGTGCTCGCAGAAATTAGCATCCATGAATGGTTTGGGTGACTTTACAAGGCGTGAGGGGAATTAAGCGACAATGCACATAGAGTAACGCGTTGGTTCGTGATCAACGCTTTAAAAAACAGCACCCGCTGCATGCCGTGAATGGCATGTTTGCTTATCAGCCAAGGCACTTGAGGCAAGATTCTGCCAACAAGACAACACCTACTGAATGCCATGTATGACATGATCGGTTTTCGCCCGAGGCACCACAATTGAGAAATTGCAAATGTGCGTGGAGCGAAACAATAACAACCGAGAAACGCTTGTCGAAAACAACATTCGCCGCATTCCGTGACTAGCATAATTACATTTCATCAAGGTATTACAAGCGAAGAAAAGCAATGACACGTGGCGCATCGTACACATTCAATGTCCTGACATTGAATGTGTACGATGCGCCACAGGCTAAATACAGCCACCAACCCGTCACAGACACTTTTTTGCGAAAAGACGCTGCTGCTAAACAGCATAGTGGAATCTAAAGTGTGCTTCGCACCCGACTTAGTCGACGGGTAGGATCAATTTCTCGTACGAGAAAGGGTCATAACATTAACCGCATTTTAGCACTCATGGCGATATGCTCTTAAGGAGTGGGATGTCTTGCCTGCAACGTTCAATTGTATATTGTTATAATTGTTCAGGTCCGGACATACCTTTGATGATAATTTTGTCCGTCTGCGTACAGAGCACGAAAAGTTCGGTGTACAAGCCCCAAATTGTCCACCTTAAAGCGCTTGCACGAATAGGATAACGTAGATGAGTACATCGTCGACACGGAGAATAATATTCATTTAGATAGTGTTTTTAAAGAGCATGGTTTCTGAACAGAGCCAAAATCATCATGAGCTGGCTAATTCAATAAAGTGACTTGCCCTTGCCAATTACCTGTGGAGGGAATCGACAAGTAGCACGAGTTTTATTGTCTTCGTTGATCATTCGAGTAAAATGACTCGCTTAGCGGCATGCAATCAGCGGTAAAGAATTGTCATAAGAAGTACAGGTTGGGAGCAGGCATCACTTTTAAGAGGGTGTAGTAACATGTATATCAGGATGTAAATGTCCTGTTTCTTGCTGGCATCCTCGACTTTAAATTCGAAAACATAGTCATGTAATGTATTACGTTATCGCGTTGCCAAGTTAGGCACGTGCTAGGCTCAGTCTGGCTGGTCCACGGCATAGAGTGGTGTTCGCATACGTCGGGTCTTGTTCGGCGGGCAGTGAAGCCAGCCCCGAGGTCGTGAGGGTCTTCCATTATTTTGTTTAGCTCTGACTTGGTAAGAGCCCAGGTGGCGCTCTGGTGCTGGAGACCGTCGCGTCGAGAGTGAGACTCATTAGAGACCTGCAGATGCCCGAGAGCACCTGCCCGAAGCGCGCGAGCATTTAGCCCCCGCGCTTGGAAGGAGGGCGTCACCCAAAACATAGTCAGTTGACTCAAATTAGGTCTCTGCTTCACGGAATTATCGGTAAGAGTAAATTAGTGTGCTTGTATTAGGCTGATATTATCGTGCAAATCTTGGTAATTCGGAAGGGTGAGTTACTTGAATCGATTAAGACGTGTTATGCACTTTGTGTCCGCATTTATTAAGTGCACGTTATTGTTTATTGGGCTTGTATAAAACAATGCTATCTATGCATCGACAAAATTTTCGCCGATCCTTATGGTTAACCCTACACTCCGTTAGCGCCACCGCATAATGGCTCTGATTTAGCCTCCTAAAATGCGCAAGAAAATCAAAGTCTTTAAGTCTGAAGAGCGACAAAATGGCTGAAAGTTACAATGCTCAAAGTATTATGCTAATTTGAAAAGAGTAGAATACCCAATGTAAATAAAAGAAATGGACTTTATAAATTTATCGATGTTACTGCCGTCAGAACTAATGCTTTATTGCACCATCTAAAGTCATGAAAGGCTAACCGTATAGACTCAAGATCTCGACTGTGGACTATGCATAGGCCCATCAGCTGGACCAAAATCTGAATTTGAGTTTAGAGTGCCATAGCTTCTGTACTGGAGGGCGTGAGTCGCAAAAAATGATCATGACACGATTTAAATACACGCTTGAAAGTCGAAATGTGATGGACAAAGCCTGTCTTTCTCGATCTTGCAACGCCCACATCATGAGTGAAGGAGACAGTCGAAATCGTCAGTGTTGGTATTCATTAGCGCTTGAAGTAAAGCCACTAACACAAGTCTTGGATGTATTTAAGCAAAAGAGCTTTTAGTGCGTAGCAGGACGCAGCGACATCGTTTTTCTCTTTTCTCTTGCAAAAAAGGGTGAGTGCCACTATCACGTAAAGTGTATCCTCGGCGACGTGAACAAGGTACGTTTCCTTCAAGAAGTTTTGCAAACTTAGATGAGGCTTCCAGGTGTTGTAAATGTTTTCAATTATGGTGATCAACATCTTCAGCAAAACAAAGTCTTTTGCCACTAGGGCTAAGAGCACTGGACCACAAGCAGAGCTCAATTCGGCTAGCATCGGAAGACGTTCTGTGGGAAGCATGAAGCTGCTTAGGCAGTCCACTAAATATCGGTAACCAACCTTTAGCTTATCTTTTAAATCGAAGGTTTGGCTCACTTTATTCATTGACGTTGCAAATGAAGCATTGGCGGAGAGGTGATTTTACGCCATCACATCAAAGGGCTTTTATCGTCCTCAAGCAATTCATAAGTCGAGAAACGGCACACAATTCTAAGCCACTCAGCAGTTTGGTAGTCCGCATTTAAAAAATTGTTGTGGATCTTGCAGCGCAGCTACGCGTGCGTCTCACTAAGCATCTGTAGGGGAGAAGATCCAGCACCAAAGTATTCTATGTCACCCGACGCTGTTTCTCGGTGACCACAATCGGATAGATTTATAATCAAGCATGCTTTCGCCTATGTCTCAAAAGAGTTATTGGATGACTCGTCAGGCACAGCTATATATCGAAGTGATTGCGGCATGAGGTTGAAATTGAGTAAGAGCATGCGGTGTGCGATGCACGCTGTCTGGTGCAGCTGAGCGTGAGAACCCCCTCTTGGGCGACTTGACACGGCATTGCAAGCCACTGGCTCACAATCAAGGCGTAAAGGGGAGCATTTAAGATTTTTTTCTGGTGCCGAGGTCGGCGGATCATTGTCTACCTGGCTACCCGCGACCGCCGGTGCGAAAGAGCTTTGCGAGTGATCAAGCTGTATCCGGCGTCATAGCGTGCTTAGGCTTATATGTCGTCGCGTTTCCTCGGACGCAGTAAGGATAAATTATTTCTTGAAAACACTCCTTGTACCTAGTCATACAATCAGCTGATAAGAACGACGAATCAGTCAGGGCCTTGTGTCTTGCGACGGTTTTATTGCTCATTCAGCCTATTTTGAATCATTTAGATGACATCTGATGATAAAAAGTTATATAATTCGGCTTGTGTAAATATTGTTGGGAGAGAGTCTAAAAGGGTCACTCAAAGTGGCATTAATTACTACTAATGAGCTGCCAGGAAACGCGACATGGTCTGACAATCACTATTACCAGGGGATAGTATGCTAGATGATACTTGTAGATGCTTGCTCTTAATCTAGCGTGCGTTAAAATTCGCTTCGCTCCGCAACTTCATGCGCGTCCTGGTAATTTGCCACTGGACCGAGAATTGCCTTCCTCCTGATTGTCATTACTTTTTACTTCCTTTTTCACTCGGAAGATTATCTAGAGACTTTAGCGATCAATCTGGGTTGTTTCCCTCTTGACAAAAGACCTTAGCCTGATGTCTATGATTGAACCATTGTTACTGAATATCGTTCTACTATCTGTCACCCAATTTGTAATGTCTTGTATTGTATTGTATTGTATTACGTCATCGCGTTGCCAAGTTATGCACGTGCTAGGCTCAATCTGGCTAGTCCACGGCATAGAGTGGTGTCCGCATACGTCGGGTCTCGTTCGGCGGGCAGTGCAGCCAGCACCGAGGTCTTGAGGGTCTTCCATTAGTTTGTTTATCTCTGACCTGGTAAGAGCCCAGGTGGCGCCCGGTGCTGGAGACCGTCGCGTCGAGGGTGAGACTCGTTAGAGACCTGCAGATGCCCGAGAGCAAATATTACTAAGTAATCTATTTAAATCATTCATATGAAAGATTCTTTGTAAGAGCGCAGTTAGCATCAATTGAAATAGTTGCTACTTCTACTCATTCGGAAAGAGAACTTATCTGACTACGCGATGTGTGGGACTTTTGATAAAAAATCAGATATTATTCGAAAACTTCGAATAAGTGAAGTGTACGAGCAAGACAAGCACTACCTCTTGCAGTTAGGCTATATTTTTTAAAGTATAGAATAAACAAAGATCAAAGACTTTATATCCCGTTTCTTTGAGTAAAGAGCGATGACAGCACCGCTGCCCTCAGTAGCCTTTAGCTATCTACACTGAAGCACGTAACGCAGTCTACAAAGTGATAGCACCATGTTTTGCGGTAATTAGGAAAATAACAATATTGTTTCTTTCTCTATCTCAAGATTCGCTCAATATACCCGACGGTAAATGCATAATGGGTAAGGCGGCAGCAATTAAATGGAATATCCTTAAAAGAAACCACGTATTCTATTTTTATGGTCAAAAATTGACCACGTATGATCTTTGGCTCACTGGCGATATCACTCTGTCTAGAAAGTCTGCAATTTGAAGTTTTTGGTCTAGACCTGAAAGGCTTATGAGCATTTAAGCTCTGAATTCCATATTATTTTTGAACCTAAGCCGACTTGATAAATTGGGCGACTCATTGAAAATTATTGGTACTGTTCATTTCGTGCATACAAAGCGACCGTATGGATACACAACTGCTTCTACCATTTTCCATAGCCACCAAGAGAAGTTCAGTCGGTTTTAGAGTTTTGGTCTGGCTAGCAACCGTTTTGAGAGCAAGTATCCTATGAGTATTACCTGCCGGAATGTGCATCCGCACAGTCTCGAAATTTGAATACGATGAGCTATATGCAGAATTGTGTAGCGCTAATGATTTCCAAATCGCATACAAGTATCACTTACTCAGGCTTAAGTTTCGATAAGCCTGATTTGCACGATAGGCACAATTTCTGTACTCATCGTAGCTATCAACGGTGTCCACAAACTTTGCTTTCAAATACAAGATTTATTTATGTTTTACACAATGAGTATACAGTCTTAAAGAGCAGCATGGTCTCACGTACGCTTGTCTTTGCATCTATGTGAGCACTACATAGACCTTGCATGCGCTGACGGCGTTTTCTACACTACCAAAAGCTCTTGTCTTAGCATCTGATGCTAGTTCAGCTGGCTTAACGATAAGTGAAGCATATTGTGCGTGTGATACATTTTGCGT
>MBPM02000169.1:0-86825 GCA_001695595.3 Plasmopara viticola | reverse complement strand
AAAGCTCGCAGGAAAAAAGCGTTTGCAACTGTATTTTTGTGCGACTTGAAACACTCACGTGTAGTACTTTCACGGCTTAATGCCCTCTTTTGTTTTGTCATTCTTGGTGAACAAGAGCGAACGTTACGCGCACCCAATCGTCTGCAATCTTGGCCGCTTAGGATAGCCGTATCAATCCATTTTAATCAGAATCGAAGATAGCCTTGCACAGACAGAGGAGACGAGCAAGAAGAAACTTGATCTTTCGGTGAGCGACGGCTCACTATCTCCGGTTTTAATAATCGAAACGAGCATATCGTTCGATAAGCGACTATATGTATATCGCACTTTAGGCAGAGGTGCTAAGCCTTTCTATATAGATATTTCGGCTATACATACCACTGTGTTTACCAATACAAATGCCGAAAACGTGCTCCAACGCCACCATATCTGTGAGGCTTTTTTATAAATAAAGGCAATATACAAAATTACTATTTGTTTGTTAAACTTGCGAACCTAATCATTTGTTGTCGTTTTTCTTGTGCCATATAGTGTCAATTGAGTGCCACCGAAGTTACTAGCTAGGATGTATATTATATTTAACCAGCAAAGATCGTGATAAAACAAAGCTTCTGTCTTTGTGGCGCGTTGCAATCGACTCTTTATTGCTTTTTAGCGAGACAAAGGCCCACTATGCCCGCCTCTTTTTAGATGAGGCGGAGTTTGTCAAAATTGCTGAGATTTTCGATTGTGCAGCTTGGCTATGCTCGAAAGTTAAGTATACAAGTTGGCATCGCCCTGTCAGCGTCCACTTTGAATCCGGCAGGAAAAGGAAGGGATATCTCGTAATCTTTGTCACTATATGACGAAACCGTTGATCGCTTTACTCGTCTGCATTGGTTTTCGTCTAGATAGGACTTATTGCCTCCTGGAATCAACTGTATCACAAAATCAGGCAGCTTGGGCGGAATTTTTAACGTGAGGCGAACGCCAGTGAAGATTGAATTTTCGACCTTCGAAGGAAAGCAAACCAACGGGCCTTTCCATATAAAATGCGAGACACTTAAGCATTGTTAACGATCTTTAGTGCGCCGATTCGCCTTTAAAAACAGTCCTCTAATGGACTTGAATCCGCAATCTCTCGCTTCATCAATGGATGCCTTGACCAACTTTTACTGACACTCAAGTGGTCCTCTTTTGACGTTTGCCCATGTCAAAAGTCAAGTCGTTGGAGGTGGCGCAAGGTGAGTGTACGCTCGGCGGTATAACATGCATCAGCAACGCTCCCCATTCGGAAGATCCTCTTCTTTCTCCTCAGATCCGCTATGAAGAGAGTGAGTGAACCTGTAACTGAAACATCATGCCTAACAAAGTTTCTATGTGTAAATATTGAAGCTATAATTATTTTGTATGTGCATGGAAGGGTGCCATTTTGCCTGAAGACCGCATG
Organism: Plasmopara viticola; assembly: GCA_001695595.3. Classification (NCBI taxonomy): domain Eukaryota; phylum Oomycota; class Peronosporomycetes; order Peronosporales; family Peronosporaceae; genus Plasmopara; species Plasmopara viticola. The sequence goes on along the minus strand of MBPM02000169.1, from coordinate 85,396 downwards.
AATGATTCGATTTGAGGCTGCCAGAAACGTTTTGCTTTGAATGTACTTCTGTTTTGCAACACAGCAAAGCCAGGTTGTTGTAACTAATTACTTGTACAACTTGGGCCACTTATAGCTGGACCGAGATGATTGTCAAACGATGTCTTGTGAGCATTATAGAGGCTACAATGTTTTGCATGATTACCAAAAAAAGTCATTACTTGTAATGAATCACCTTGAACACTTTCTTGCCTCTATTACCACAGGGAATGCGGGCTACAAGTACAGAAACTGTGTTCAACTAGGAAAGGGCTAAGTCTCTATATTAAATGTGTTATAAATAAGCGCCGTAATTCCAAAGAGCTCGACAGCGGAACACGCACACGCAAACATGCGAGTCTACAGAGAAAACAGTTTGAGACGAATTGGCTCCGGTGCGTAAAGAAATTGTGCGCCAGCAAGCAATTGCAGTCAGCATATATTGAAAAGATAATTTATGTAAGAGAATTGCGATTGCAAGTAATTCTCGATTCGCCCTGGTACTACGGCGGCTCTAGAGCGAAATAGACATGGCTGTAAAATTTGGAGGACTAAACAACACAGTCAGCTCTTGATTCGACATAAAGAAGCCTGACCTGGTCCTGAACATGTCGTGCCTTGAAAAGCACGAGCTGTTTGCTGATAGGCGGGTCAAGCCCATGAATGCCATCCGCCCAATTTCGCGCAATGAGACTCTGGTGAGCCATGCCTCCATCTTTACAGCGCGTATGGCTTCATTAAAAAAAACTACACGCTCGAGATAAATGCTAAGGATCGAAGGTCTGGTTTTCCTTGCAGATAGATGGAATGGAGTCTTAAATAACTTTTTTAGTAAAAAAAAAAAGATAGCTCCACCGGTGGCACCGGCTACCAAAAAAGCTAAAGCTAGGGCTTCAATTTAGAGCTAACATCATCCACAAGTGGATGTTATGCCAGGAGGAATACAGCCCTATTAGCGAGAAATTAATATACAGCGCAAGGTGGTTGATTTATCACCACCGAAAGCGGTCAACATCGCGACGACAAAGAAATGCAATACTAGACAAATTTATGGGTGTCAAAGTCAACTTTCTGACCGATGAACATATTTTTTAAAGAGATATTTGAATAATTGACAAGTGGACTTATCGCCGTGCCATATGGACTTTCATTGCTAAAGGTATCAGAGTTTCGTACCCAAAAAAGCTTTTAGCGCTTCGAATTATGATATCCTTTTAAAGGATTTAGATACGTTTTCCATTCAGGAAGTAAATGCTTCGGATCAGCCGTTTGTTGTGTCTCAATCGAACGATAAAAAATACAACCATTCGACGCATCCTCCATTAAAAAAATACCTGGTCAAGACTTTCACCGGATAAGAAGGCTTAAAATGATTAACCTCGTGCCGGGTAGAGAACTGCAATGACCACTGCCTCAAAAGCATTATATGCTCATTAGTGCCTTCTTTTATGAATAGGCGATAATTACCACTGTGCAAAACTCAAACTCCTTTTACTAGCCACCATTTATTCGTGCTAAAAAATTAAAAGGAGAGAAATGTTTAGCTCATGCTTTTCATCTATTGGACGTTACAGCGGTAACTGCACGAACGTTTATCCTGTATAAGGAAGTGTTGCTTAACAACGTGTCTCGGTGTATGCTGTACAGCATAAGGAATCAAACAAATGGGTATCACGGAACTCGAAGAACTTAGTCTTCGTGGACTAGCAGCATTCTATGGAAGTGCCAAATTTGGCTAAGAATCAATCTAATGCACCTCAACTGTTTAGTCACACACCAATCTCGGCCGTAATAAAATTTCGACCAAACAAATATAGATAATATGTGTCGATTTAATGAGAATTAGTCAGCTATGGAGGCAAAACTTGGCCATAAGATTTGAGTGGAGTACATTTCATTTGACTTACGCCACGATACAACAAAATTAGGTCTTTACTAGGTTCAACCCTTTGCGCACGTGCAATACTGGTTACGTGAGTCTAATCAAGCATCTGACCGAATCATTAGAAACGAGCGAATGGTTTTAGGAAAGCCAGACCAAGTTGCTTTTGATTGTATAAAATGACGCTTTTAAAGGCTTGCCCAACTAAAGAAGTCTTAAACGGTGTTTTGACTATTCCGTCGGCTGCGAGCCACGGTAACTCCTTTAGGACGGTCAACTTATATGGATAAAAGCTGCCTAGTGGAATTCCATGACAAAAAAGCATAACTTCCGCACTGTCAAAATAATGAATGCATTCTTTGACCTTTAGCTGTTTGTAGTCTAATTAGATCCCGCATTTTTGCGGACAACGACAAATACATCCCACTTCTCCTTGCAAAAGGCATTGCAGTTTTTGTAAGATACACCTTTGTGCTGAATACAAGCATACCAAGCTCAATGTGCTTGTCGATGTGCTGGCGAGCAGGACAGGCTATATTTCGGCCAATATTAGCAAAGTCGTAAGCTTTGCTGATTAATAAATTCGCTATGCATTCAAAACCTTACTGCTTGGTGCTACAATTATCGCAGGCAAACATACCAAACTTGGATAGCCAACCTTTAAGCAAGGCTCCCCAGCTACATCGCTGTGAGTGAACGAAAGGTGATTTCAACAGACTAGTTTCACAAAATGGGGGTGTAAAAGCGAGTGATCGAACATGGTAGGATATCTCACTGTTCTAAAAAGGCCGATTATACCGCCAACGTGTCGAAGCCTTGAAAGAGCCCGTCAGTACCGGCAGACTTGGACGGATGTCGATACGTCCCGGCTTCGTCTTCGGTTTCGAGTAAGTCGATTACAGTACGAGTATAGTGTCGCTTAGGTAGAAAGATTCATTTGTCGCCTGTTCCAGAGTTTCATTGACCACACCAACTGGTGGTATAAAATATTGTGTGGCATAAGTCATAATGTTTCAACCATCAACGAGTAGAAACTTTCAGCAGAAACATGGTTGCTGATCTAATGGCTACGGCTTCGTGCGAAGTAGTAGACATTCAAGCCGAATTGTACTTACGAGATATATATTTATAAAGGTATCGGTAATTAAAATAACGTTCAGCTTAGCATTGAGAGCATAAGAACTATATCAAGTCTTGGCACTGAGATGAATGCTGAAAATAAAGACAGGTAGATAGCAATCTACAAATTTTTTTAACTTTAAGTGAAGAACAAAGGTCGTGGATCTGAGCTTACGCTTGCCCTAATTGGTAGCAACGGAAGCCCCGCTAGATCTCATAACACAAGTAAGACTGATCACTCGCTAGACCTTGTTGAGGATAACAAAGTATGCCTCAGGGAATGCAAGACAAAAAAAACTGACAGTGTCTCGTGGAGGTTCAGTACTTAAGTGCACAAGAACCCAACTCGGTCCGTGGTTACGAGAGTGCTCTGTTGAACCATCTTTTATCTTTAGTGTAGAGGAAAGAGTCATCTTTGTCAACGACATTCTGTTTGAGCTGTGTGCCTTTCCCAAACAAAGCCTGCTCACGTTGAGCGTGAGGTGAAGAAATCGAAAACTTCTCTGCCAAAGAGGTCGGAAATGACCACAAGTTCGCTTTGTTGCAGATGGAAGATTTTGACGCTTGGTGGAAGAGCACGCAATGGTACTCACGTGCAATGCGTCAATTAAGGCGGCGCATTTTACTCAAAACGAGCTAAAGTGTTAGCTTACGCAAAAAATGCATTTTAAGTACGCATTCCGTGCACGATCAGGCTCACGATTTGTAAAGGTAAGAAGAGAGAAGTCGACATTGTCCAAACTTTTCTGAATGTTCTTATGCCCGGACTGCTGCGGACGCGACCCCGACAAAGGCGTTCTGGGTACACTCGACAATTTTTAGGGCGCCGTACAAATGCCAAGTTGAAACTTTTAGGCACAACGGGCAGGAAAAGGTTTGCACATCCAAACATTATGCGTATCTGTCGACGCTTAAATGTGATGGTATTCCCATATGACGGCCAATCAGTCATCAGGAATATCGTGAGGACACTTCAATTTAATTGACGCTGATAGGCCTTCTCGAAAGCTCAGCTGCGCGTGCAAACCTTGATAGTTGTGAAGGCAACTGCGAGATTTCCTAGCTCATCATGGTCTGTCCTTGGGTACTCCTAAGATTGAATACTTACGTATGCCTTATCTTTACCAAGCTTTTAGCCGAGTGCTGGGGCTCTATGAGCTAATTAGCGTGACTGTTATCGCAGTCCGCTAAACAATACGAACCCCGAAAATTACTAGTATAGAAATTGGTCCTTTTCAACCAATCCTATCCCTGTATACTCAGCAACAGATGAAGGTGCTCAACGTAGCGGAGAAGCCATCCGTGGCCAAGGAAATTGCCAACATTTTATCATCGGGTCGATCACAGCGAGTGTGTTGTGCGTGACGTGCCCATTTCTCCTTTGTACAATCCCTCTAATGCCATCTGTGCCACCAGCGTGCTGGATTTTCCAAGTACAATGCGCTCTTCGAGTTTCCGTACCAGATCCGAGGCCAGCAATCGCAAATGGTCGTCACCTCTGTCATAGGCCACATTATGGAACTGGACTTTGAAGCAAGTGTCCGAAGCTGGAACTCTTGCGATCCTGTCGAGCTTTTTACAGCGCCAGTCAGCAAAAGGATACGCAGCGACGAGACCCAAAAGGAGATAGAAAGGACGCTCCAGAAGGAGGCCAGATACTGTCAAGTACGTCTACTAAGCGAAAGTGGTGGTTGCGGTACTAATACTAAAGGTTTGGCTGCTGACTAGTGGCTCATTCTCTGGTTGGATTGCGATCGAGAGGGTGAGAACATTGCATACGAGGTCAAGAGCATTTGTGAAAAGGCCAACAGGAAGCTGCGCGTGTTTCGTGCTCGATTCTCCGCACTTATTCCTCGCGATATCACTCACGCAGTGCAAAACTTATCGGTACCTGATGAGAAACTTTCCCTGGCAGTCGATGCTCGATCAGAGATCGATTTGCGAATTGGTGCTGCATTTACTAGATTCCAAACAATGCGTATCAAGAGCAAGTTTCCAGCATTAAATCAAGAGAAGAAGGTCATAAGCTATGGACCGTGTCAATTCCCAACGCTTGGCTTTGTGGTAGAACGGTATCTCACGATTCAAAACTTTGAAAGAGAAGCCTTTTACCACATTAGCGTCACCCACCAGCAATTGGAGCAACCAGACGCACCCACCACAACATTTAAATGGCAACGTGGACATCTTTTCGACCGCATGGCGTGTTTGTGTATCTATGAAAGCCTCATGGAGAGCCAAACAGCAACAATTGAGTTAGTAGACAAGCGACCTTCTTGGAAAAGAAAGCCATTGCCGCTCACGACCGTGGAGCTGCAAAAGCGAGCTTCACGCTGGTTACGGATTTCGTCAGAGATCACGATGAAAGCGGCCGAGAGTTTGTACAATAAAGGTCTTATTAGCTACCCACGTACCGAGACCAGCAAATTTAAGGAAGGGACAGACTTGATAGGGTTGATTAAACTTCACGAAAATCACCAACAATGGGGAAACTACGTGACTCAACAGCTGCTGAATGGAGGGAAATTTGAGGCTCCGCGCCACGGAAACTCTGATGACCAAGCTCATCCTCCGATTCATCCTACTAAATGTGTTGACGTCAATACGCTATCAGATTCCAATGAAAAAAGAGTGTACGAATTTGTTACTCTCCACTTTTTAGCGTGTTGTAGTCGCGATGCTAAAGGAAGCCAGACAAATGTTGTCATGAAGTTACTTGGTGAGAGCTTTACAGCATCGGGATTAATGGTGGAGGAACGAAATTACTTGGAGATTTACAAGTATGAAAAGTGGAATGCGTCTGCGATCCCTGTGTATCGACGCGGCGATGTTTTTCGTCCGTCGACAGTCGTGATGCTTACAGGAGAAACGAATCCACCACCGCTGCTATCGGAAGCTGATTTGATCGCAAAGATGGATTCGAATGGCATTGGAACCGATGCCACGATCGCTGAGCACATCAAGACCATTTTAAAGCGTGAGTACGCAATCAAAGTGAACAATAACACCCAATTCAAGCCCACAACACTTGGATTGGCTCTCGTTTTATCCTATGAACACATGGGTCTTGAATTGACCAAACCGAACCTTCGTGCCGCGGTGAGGTTAAGTATAAGTAAACAACGCGTTTCGGAGTTTAATTTTCTGCTGTTGCTTGATCGTTGCAGATGGAAACAGACTGCAAAGCCATTTCACTGGGGCAGAAAGCCCTCCGGCAAGTAGTCGATTCATGCATGGATCAGGTTTGATGACTTTGAGCACTCTATTTCCAACGTGGCCTCATCGTTGAATGTTTTGTGATTGTCTTTGTCAGATGAAAAGCATTTTCGTACAAGTTACACGTAGCGCGTCTATGCTTGACCAAACGTTCTCGGAGCAATTCGGCCAATCAATTACCAGCACTCCAGAGACTCACAGAGCGAGACCTCGCGGCGAAAGTCAACAGCCCCAACGCGCAGAAGCGCGAGCTCATGACTTGAATGTTGATAGTGTTTCAAGTAGAGGATCTGTGAATACGAATCAAGTCCAACAGCGTAGGCAGCTATCAGACCAACGCCAACAACCACCTTGTGAGCCGAGTCTTGCCTCAAACGTCCCTCGGTGTGCAGACCATAACTTGCCCTGCGCAAAAAGAGAAGTGACTCGTGATGGCCCCAATACTGGCCGACTGTTTTACGTCTGTCCGTTGCCACAAGGGGAACAGTGCAACTTTTTCGCTTGGGTCTCAGACTCGAGCGTGAGTAGCAGTGTCGTTGTCAAGTGCTCTGGTCACAATGAACCTTGTGTCGAGAGGACAGTCAAGAAGGACGGACCGAACAAAGGTCGGCAATTTTTAACCTGTCGATGCAGTCAAATGGACAATAGCTGCGGCTTCTTCGTGTGGAAAGATGAAGCACCAGAAAATACACTCGGTTCCACCACGTCGCGATCAACATTGAGTGTCACTGAAGTTTCCAATGTGCCCAAGTGTTCGGGACATGATGTCGCGTGCGCCCTGCGCATCACTCGAAAGGCTGGTCGAAACCAAAACCGCGAGTTTTATACTTGCAGCTTCCAAGGAGTGGAGAGCTGCGGCTTCTTTGAGTGGAAGGACGAGCATCGCCCGACAGCTTCTTCATCACCACCTGCAAATGGTGGTGAAGCAGATAATGCGACAATGGTGTGTGGGTGTGGCTTGCCAAGCCTCTTGCTCACGTGCAAGAATGGAACAAACAAAGGTCGGACGTTCTTTAAATGTCCAAAGCCCCAGGAAAACCAGTGTAACTTCTTCCAATGGGGGTCTTGATATTAATACTATCATTTTTATAAGGCGGAAGAAGGGTCGAGCTTTTCCATCATAGCTGCAACAACTGGCATCATTGCTCCCATCCCTCGCGTGTCGAGGTGTCTTCGTCTACCATCTAGAAAGGCAAATGCCCCCAGCATGGCCACTTCGTTGTCTTCTTCGTTCGTCATACGCTTCGCACAGAGCACCAGATCCTCTACAGTATTCCCATTGTCAGTATACTGGGTCTCTTGCCTGAGCGCCAAATACGCGGACAACTGCTCCATGGGGCTTTTGAGTTCTAATATGCGCTTCATCGTGTCAATTCGCTGCTGCATCTCGCTTCTCTCCTTCTGCATCTTTTTTTCAGCAGCTAAAAAGCGCTGCAAATAGTGCTGCCGCTTTGAATCGTCCGACTCAGGGGTGAAGGGCTCGCTATGGCCCTTTCCGTGGACTTCTTCCACTGGACGGTACAGCTGCTCGCCAAACAGCGTGTCAGGTTGATTCGTCTCTAACACATGGTTTGGCTCCTCCACCTCTACTTGCGCAGGCTCATCCACTTCAAGGTCAATGTCGTACGCGAGAATGGGACCGCCACCCGACAGAAACGTGTCCATTGACGGCGACTTTACCGATCGGTATCAAAGCCTCTTATTAGTATTACTTTTGTGAAAACAATTTTAGTCGTACTACTACGTAGTGGTATTATTCACACTATTTCTTCGTTCTTGACCATGTCATCGATCACCTTCCGTTCTTTATGATATCTTAAGGAATGTCGGCAGCCAGCAAAACCATGCGCCGATAAATGTGCAGTTCGTAAAGTCCACGACATACACCCTACGTCCGGCGACGGAACGCCATACATCAAATTGAGCGTTTGAAGTGTTGAAAATTGTGCGCTGTATAATTTCTGATCATCTCACACAACACAAGTAAAATGCTTAAGAGAACGTTCGAGATGTCGAGTGGCAAAAGAGACGTAATAAATTGGCGCCTTAAGGTTCTAGTTGTTTTGATGTAATAAACTGATACGCTATTGTATGGTTCTCTGAAACCCAGTGATTCATATAACAGAAGCCGACAGCTTGTGCAGACGCTTTTATCGCAAAATATCGGTCTCCCGACTAGACGCGCTAGTCTTGACATCGCTAGGCCTGCTATACATGAACGATTTCGGAAAGCATCCTGTATCCCCGCAGAAAGGTTTTTTTGGAAGACTTATGACGCGCGGCTCCCACCGGCAATTATGGAAAAGAAAGCCACTAACCATATTTCAACAACCAAATGTTATTGGTGTCGACTTGAGTTTAAAACGGTTGTAATGGGTATACACAATGTGTGCAAATTCAAAACTGTTTCATTGTAAGTTCATGAAATTCAATCCTGCCTCAGTTCTTGATAATCACTCCCTCGAAGTAGCTCTTCATCCCTTTTTTTCGACACCGTGTAAATGTTCCCCCGTATGCAAAGCGGCATAAGTATTCTACGACCGACCATTCGTTTAATTCATTTTTCCGGTGGAAAGCTAGCTTTAAGTTTGTGTAACACTAAGACCTAAATAGAAGAAAGACAAGTGCATTCTATCACTCCCTTACTTTAATCCGAAAAGTCGGCTTTGGTTCTATTGATGACCAAAAAGGTAGCATAGATCACTGTCGGTCGGTTAAGCCAATCAACGATGCTACGAACAGTTTTTTAGATATCCAAGAGTGCGTAATCGGCCTCTGTGTGCCTTCAACAATATCTGCGCCTGCAGTGTAAGAAGCAAGCCTTAGGTATATTTGTGCCAAAAGACGCGCAGGCAAAAAAGGCTTTAAAGAGTTTTCCGCGCGAGAACGTGCTCCTATCACCCTTCCTCGCCCGACGGTCTGCAGACACAATAAACATCAGGAAATGAAAATGAGGACGAGTGGCCTAGGCATCATGGTTCGATTCTTTGTAAACTCATGCTGCAGAGAAATATACGATTGACAACAGTTCTGTAAAAACAATCTCATCGCCGATTCCTACGCCATCACGATACTCATATCGTTCGACTCATTGGCCATACAAACGACTAGGCAGCGCAATTTATTCGTCCGGTGGCCAAGAATCGGCCTCCAAATGACGGATTTTGGAATCCGGAAGAATATGGGCGAAGCCGAGAACGACAATTTCCTCATTTGAGTCTAGTATTTGAAGGTACTAGCGAAGTGGCAAAGGGTACTCAATGCTGGGCATAGATGCAAGACTTCGCTTCGTGAGAGACACTCATCATCCATACAGATCGTCCATCAAGAGGATATGACCGGTATTTTCGAGCGATATATGCACCTTTGGCTTGTAAAGACTTACAAAGGCTATGTACGGCGGCTATGTGTTTGAATGAAGCATCTCACTCAAGCTTGCTAAAGCGGTACTCTCCGTCGGAAGAAGCAAGAGGAAAGGAGGGTTGTGAAACACCTGTCACTAGTTGGATATCTATCTTGAAATTAATTGTATCACTAAGGTTGTGCGACCAAACTCCAATCTTTGCGACCAAATTACTCGATGCCCGTGAGCTTTGAGCATAAGCGGGTTGAAGATCAAAGATGTCTTGTTGATAGGAATTCCAGAGCAAGACACTGGGAGCGTAAGTCCCAGGCGCGAGTCTTACAGTACTCCAACCTGCGGCTTTCTTTAGAGCGCCCATCCTAGATCGCAACAGCCTTCGAAAAGCCTTGTTGGAGTCGATACAGTGAAATGTATGAGTTCCGGAATAAGAATTAGTAAATGTTGGTAGCTCCAACTAAATAGTAATATTCATGTGCTGATCACCGCATCGGATGTTTCGGGCGCCCGTGGAAGAATCCATTTCTTGTAGCACACTCCACGTGACAGTGGAACCGAAAGTAGCGATCAATGAGCGCTAGAAAAAGTTTTTTCCGCCTCAGCTCTGCGTCCTTACAAGAAAAGCGGCAGCTCCTGCGTGACAAATGCTTCTTTTTGGGATTGCTTTTGGACTCGGCTTCAGCGTCGAGACAGCAATCTTTTCGAGATAACCTCAGACCTTCGGGTATTTGAGTAAAATTATTTTCGTAGTTAAAGCTGCGCTTTTCGGGATTAAATCGACCGCCGCGGGTCTCAGCGCAATTCCTTCGATCTGCGTCGAAGGTCGCTTCCCTTTATAGTAAGCTCAAAGCTTTTTTGGCCGTTGAAAGCGTACAGTCTTTTGGTAAAAAAGTAAGTGTCTCGGCCGCTGAAAGCGTACAGTCTTATAGAAAAGGCCGTAAGTGTGCAGAAAACGTACAGCTTAAGGATACATTGTTTTTTTATCTTATAATCCCTGCGGTCGTGACTATGGGCACTACCTGCCGCTGTATGATCATGCGTACTCACCTTACTACAATGTCGGATGCAAAGGCAACGCTTTGATATAGTTTGAAACCCAATTATTCTCTGAGCCAAGAAAAGCTTGTTCCTCGAGCATATACCTTTTGATGCGATTTACTTTTGCGATATTAAAATGAATGAATGAATGAGTATATAAGTTTCTTGAGCTCTGCTCGGAATCCATGCGAGGCTTAGTATCTTGGGGAACATCAATACGCTTCACATAAACTATTTTAATTAAGAAAGTCCAAAATCACGAGCACTTTTGCCATAGTGGGGCCTTAAACTCTAATACGCTCCAATCCCCCTTTTTTACACAAGACACTAGACCAACGTTTGACGAAAGTGTCACTTGATAATGCACTTCACGTTGAAGTGGCGCTCGCCCGTATATTTGAGAAGAAATGCAGGTGAACGGCATTCCTGGAAGGCGAAGCCTTGCCAGTGCTTCCTAATGATTTGTTGCTAATAATTTCAGCATCTACTATTTATGATGATCCACTGAAGGTGTAGTCTGATTTCGAATTGCGCCACTCCTAACATGAAGCAAATTCTTCAGATGCTGAGATTCTGCGAAGAAGCTTTGCAATCATGATCCCAATGGTGATATTTCGAGCAAGATAAAGCAACGCTTGTGATCGCGCTTTCCTACTTGGTGCACTTTTAGTTGTAAGGAGGTATGGACTCTCAGCGATTTTTTTATGAACAGAATAAATCGACCTCCTTATACTAAGTACAAGCATTTCTCTCGGCGCGTTATTAAAATATGCATCAAACCTGAAAAATCTGACAAAAAAACGTTTTGTTGTAATTTGATGAGTACCTCATTCAGTGGCAGACCCTGGAACGCGCTGCTATTAATATGCCTCGACGTCAATGGTAACTGATAAAACACACGGAACCAATCTCGCAACGTCTTTAACCTTTGAACTTTGCAAGGTTGTCGATATTTTTGCTTGTGTCTACAAAGAAGAGCTACAGATTCATCACCTATCAGTTTAGAGTTCTCTAAGAAAAACTGTCGTACGCACATGTACTTCATGCACCTGGTAAACTCATGGTACATTAAAACTTTCGGGTACTTCCCACGCACTTCGATGCATCTGACAGCAAAATGGTACAATAGATGAAACACATCGTCGCTGGAAAATTAAGCTTGACGACGGGCGCTCAGACGGCAGTTGATAGACCTCGTCTCAGACGAAATCGTGACGAGCTTAAATATCAAATTGAAACGCTTGGTCTTGTCAATTCCCGATTATCTATGGACCATGAGACAAGGGACAATGCAGGTCCTTTCCGATAATATCAACCTGACTGCTGTTATGGTACGACCGATCTGCATTAGAACGTTAGTGCATCCAATTACTACCTTTCGCATGATGAAAAGTATATACCGGTCAAGGTCTGTTTAAAAGCCGAATTTATACAGCGCCGGGTAGCCCACCTTATGGAAGTACTCATATCATTTGCTTTGGGAAGTGGCGGTCCGATTTTATCTGACAACTTCAGCTAGAGCATTAGATAGACGTTTTATGATATTTCCGGTGCAAATTTCGAATGTCTTTTTGAAGAGCAATAAAAGTCAGATCGTTTCCACGCTTGACAACATCGAAATAGTTTGCAAATAAGTAATCGTACCTTTTGAGGGTAAATAGCTCAGTCCACATAACGATGCTTTAACTAACTACTTTGGCATAAAAATATACTTTATTGAGGTCATAAGCCTGATAAATCAATGATTGATGCACTCTAAGCAATCATGGCAGCCAGCAACGGTATCAAAACGGCTAGCGATTGAGTTATGAGCTAAAATTCGACTCTTTGGGAGTGAGTGTGCTTTGGAATGCGACAAGTATAACATCCACATCAAGGCTACACTCAAAGCAGTTGATAGGCGCAAATGACACAATGCATCGACAGATGAAGTAAATATACACAGTTTTTGGCTTCAGTGGTCTTGGTCTTAAATCAATCATTGACACTGAAGTATTTGGTTTGGTATTACCGCGACTGTCGCGGCATCGAATTGTCCTTGCGCTAAATCTCCAGTAGTAGCTATCTTCTCCAAACTTTTGCAATCACTGAAATAAAAGCTTAGACATACTGTGCGCCAGCATTTAAATTTAAATGTGATTATCGAGATTTACGCTTATACTATAAATTGACACAAGTTGAATTACAAAACAACCAACAAATAGGTTTTCGCGCAAACAATGTTTATTCTAGTTTTGAAGATCCAGAGGCCGGCGACTTTGAAACAACTTGCAAGATTAAGCTTCGGCCGTCTGTAAGGCTTTGTAAGATCCAATGGAATATAACGCTACGGCGAATTATTATGAGCGATCAGAGTTTTACAAGAGAACGCAGACAAATGAAATCGTTAAACATTGCTCAGATTAGAATTAATAACAAATATTCATGCTTAAAAAGGCGTGGAATACGCTCAAAATTCATGATGGTTGGCGCCGTGACGAATGGGAGAGGAAGAAGTGACTGCCGCTTCCGTTGGCGGAGCTGGTGTGTTATTTGTCGGTAACAGCTTTGGGAGCTTGAACGCCCACGTCGATTTTGGCTTTGGTTTGTTCTTGCGATACGCAGCCGACGTGGTAGCGCCTGCAGTCTCTGGATCAGTCTCGTATTCACTCGAATAGTCGGGGCTCGTGTCGAGAGTCCTGGTAGTGTCAGGATAATTGTCAACTTCATCTTCCTCATACTCACTATACACGTCATTTTCTAATTCACTCTGGTCTTCGCGGTCGCTGACGCAATCATTGCCTTTCATCATGTCCTTGGTGGGTACGTCCCAGCTCACCTTCCCCGACTCGTGGGCGTAATAATAGGTACCAGGGTACCCCCGACTCTCATGCTTTGTCCACCCGGGTGGCAGCTTCTCAGCGTCGCAATCATCGGATGATGCAACTGAAAGCGTGTCTTCACCTGAAGATCGATCGCTCCCTCGGCGTTCTGGTCCCGACGCGAGCCTTTTCAAATTTGACCGGGACGTCGTTCTCTTTCTCGGGATATTGTCCTCATATTTAGCCTGCTTTTCCAAAGACGGACTTCTCTTATTCTTTGCCTTCCACATGGCAAGGACATCCGACACATTTTCTAACTCAGGTTCTTCCTCTTTCATTTTCCTCCTCGGTTCTCTCTTCGGCTCATTCTTCACTTTTTCGTCCCTGAGCTTTGCCCTTGGTTGGTCCTTTGCCTTATTCTTCACTCTCTCGCGCGGGACTTCTTGTGCTTTATCAATTAGCTTCTCCTTCGGCTGGTCCTGGTTGCATTGTCTCCTGCGTCTAATGGCTGCAAGCGTCTCCTCTTTCTCATCGGGCTCGACAAAAATAGTGTTTTCGCGCCTGGACACGGCGCGTTGCACCACCTGCACAAAGCCTTTTCGAACATTCACTGGTTCCGGCTTTTGCTGGTTCAGCTTTTCTTGCAACTTCACCAGTACGTCCTCCATCCCTTCCAAGAGAGCCAGCATAGTGTCCGCGGTCTCATCTAGATCGTCCACCTCCACTTCAGGAAGCTCATCGGTATTGCCGCTCTGCACCGCTCGCATCTTTTGCAGCAGTTTCTTTGCCTTGACACGAAGATTGCGCTGGTTCTCACCTTCCTTCTGCTGAATCATCTCGAGCCGCGAAACACGAGTCTCTGCGTCTTGCATTTCTTGCACCATTGCCATGAATTCTTCATCTTTTTTCACACTAAACCGGTGATTCCGAATCGCATTGATCCACTTTTCCGCCTCTCCTGCATTCTTTGGATCCAAGTACAATGGTCGCATCTTTGCCACGTCGCCCGTGGCAACCTTCTCCGGTGTCGGCCGTGGTAGTTTTCCTGACACTCGAAAGCAATCGTGGCCTCCCCCAATCGCACGCTGCAGGCAATCAGCGTTGCGCTTGATGTCTGTGAGATACTCCAGATCGATAATACCTCGCGGTTTCTCATCGTCCTTTGTGTTGTAGTACAAGAGATACGTCAATGGCTTGATGACAAAAAAATACTCGTTCCACGCGCCGGGCTCGTTGTCCGCCTGCTTGCGTAGGTATCCGCTCAGTGTGGCCTTAGCCGACAAAGTCCTTGCTGCGCCTTCGGCATCAATCATGCTAAAGCGCACGCGTGGGCGCTTGACACTGACCCTGACTTCAGGACCACCAAGGCGCGATTGCGGCGGCCGCGATTTGGCGCGCTGGTGCGTCACTGGCTTGTGGCGGTCACGAGAGTGAGACTCAGGATCAGAGCGCTTGCGTGTGGGCGAAATGGGTGGGCTGGCGTCGCGGTGGGGGCGGCGACGAGACGGCTCGCGGACCTGGGAACGCTCCCGCGGACGCGGGCGCGACTGACTACGGTGGCGTCTCGATCGTCGGTTGGGCTCGGGTGCCATCGTGTGCACATGCAATTGTTGGAGCTATGCGTGGGATACGGAAGAAAATTTGTGCATCCAGACCACAACATCGTTGGGGATCAGACGGCTTGCTCTTATTGTTGAAGTTGATGCTGTGGCTATGTGTAATATGTATGTTTTTGCATATGTAGGTATTCCGGTAAGGTACAGGTAGGGTACCAGTAGATGACGTCAGACGATAACGTAAGACGATGACGTTAGACGACGACGTCAGAAGCTTCTAGAAGGTTCTAAGCTTAGATGTAGCAGTAGTGCGAACTAAGTCTTGATAATTCACTTTTGATTTTGCCTTTTTCTATCACAAGCCGTCTTCACCTGAATCCTCTGCGTCCTATTCTTTAAAAGGTTATGAGCCCAAGTACGGACGCGATACCCAAGATTGAGCCGTTCGACGGATCGAACTACGCGCTATGGGCGTTCAAGATGAAGATGTACCTCATGTCCAAGGGACTGTGGGAAGCGGTTCTCAATACAGCTAGCGTCACGGCGGCGAAAGAGCAGCAAGCGCACGCGGCGATCGTGCTCAACCTGAAGGACGCTCAGCTGGTACATGTCATGAATGCTACCAGTGCTAAGGAAACCTGGGAAGCGCTGGAGAGGTTCCATCGAACTCAGGACATGGCAAGCCGGCTATGGCTCAAGGAGAAGTTCGCGTCGTTCAAGTACACGACGACGGATATGAGCGCACACGTAATGGAGCTGGAGCAACTGGTGCTGCAGATGAGAAGCGCGAATTGCGGGCCAAATGAAGAGGACGTATGCGCGACAATGCTGCGCAGCCTGCCAGAGTCGTACGAGAGCTTGGTGCAGGCATTCCGCATGAGTGTGACTCAGTTCAATTTCAGCGATCTCGTGACCAAGCTCATTGCTGAGGAAGTGCGCAAGAAAGAGTCATGCCGCACCGAAAATGTAACGGCGCTGCACGTAAGCAAGCATCGTGAAAAGCGCCAGTTTGGAAAGAAGAGTGGCGGTCAGCGCAAGAAGGGAGCGGGTGTTCAGTGCTTTAATTGTGGAAAGCGCGGGCACTACGCGCGCGACTGCTGGGCAAAGGCTAACGACAACAGTGGAAGCGGAAGCCGATATGAAGATCACTCGAATGTGGCGTTCAGCGTCAGCGAAGGAAGTGAAGGCGACTGCTGGGTCATGGACAGCGGCGCCACAGCACATATGTGCAAGGAGCGCAAAGCTTTTTCAGAGTACGTAGAAGCAACGACGGCACGTATTGTATCGAGCGCAAAAAGCAGCGCGCAATTGAGGGTGCTTGGACAAGGCACAGTGATGCTGCGGGTCTGGAATGGCACGGGGTGGACGAATGCGCGGCTTGAGAACGCGCTACACGTACAAGATCTCACGAAGAACTTGTTTTCATTAACTGCGGCAGCAGCGCGCGGGATGAAAGTTGAGATCTCCCACAACGGCTGCGTCGTGAGTCGAGACGGACGGACTGTCGCGACTGGATCGCGGCGTGGCATGCTAATGATGCTGGACGTCGAGCCAAACGCCGAGTGCCTTACAGTTCAGAATGAAGCCGAACTGTGGCATCGCCGGCTCGGGCACGTGTCCTATTCGACAGTGAACAAACTGATAAAGGGCGGCCACATCGACGGCGACTGCGTCGACGCGAGTGTTGTATGCGATGTGTGCGCGACAGCCAAACAAGTACGAAAAACGTTTAAGAGCACCAAAATGGACTCTTCTGCAAGAGAAAGCCTTCGTGCGGACAGTTTTGTGTGCTCGGATGTGCTAGGACCGATCTCGCCGGAGTCTCCGTCGGGATACCGCTACGTTGTGAGTTTCATTGCCATGCGGAGTCGCTTTGCGACCATTTATCCGCTGCGAAGGAAGAGCGAGGTGCCGGAGGCATTCATTAAATACTACCACGACATAATGATTAAGTGCGGCATTGACGTAAAGGTACTGCGTAGCGACAATGGCGGTGAATATCGCAACGCGAAATTGGAGAGTTTCTGCAAGAAAAATGGAATCAAACAAGAATTCACTGTGCCACACAACCCGGAACAAAACGGCATGGCAGAGCGCATGAATCGCACGCTGACCGAGATGACTCGCTGCATGCTGAGCGAGGCCAAGATGAGTAAGGTCTACTGGTGTGAAGCTATGATGACCGCCGTGGACATCCGCAACGTGCTACCAAACTCATCAAGTCCAAACGCGAGCCCGTTTGAGCTCGTGTTCAAGCGCAAGCCACGCATTCATCATATGCGCGTGTTTGGCAGCCAGTGCTATGCGCATGTGGCCAAGGCAACGCGAGGGAAGCTCGACAACTCAGGCATGCGCTGTCTGATGCTTGGCTACTCAAAGCAGCACAAAGCGTATCGACTGCTAGATGCAAGCACGGGCGCGATCGTAATCTCGCGCAGCGTGACATTTGTGGAGCACGCGCCAACAATGGTAGCGCGCAAACAAAGTGCGCCGAGTGTGATCGACATAGCGGGTGACGAGGAGCACGATCACGAACCGTGCAATGTCACTGCAAGGGAGAGTTACCAAACTCCGCCAATGGAACCGAGTGTGACGCCAGAACACGTTGTACGAGAGATGACCGAGCGACCGGAAGGTGCCGTGCCGACACAAAGATCAAGCACGCCTGGACGTGACGGTGAGAACGAGTCGCATGTGCGACCGGTGCGTAAGAAGCAAGCGGTAACACGTTTCGAGCAGGAATATCCAAACATGCGGCGCGGCGAGTTCAACCTGGACGACTACGAAGCCGAGTACGATGCGCTGTACTGCTTTAACGCTGAAGATGACGGCGAGAATGCATCGTCTTTCAATCATGTTTTGCAAAGCAAGCACAAAGATGAGTGGCTACGCGCGATGGAAAGTGAAATTCAATCACTGGCGAAGCACGAGACGTGGACGCTTGTGGATCTACCGAGCGACAAGAAGGCGATTGGGTGTAAGTGGGTCTTCCGCATCAAGCGTGAGCCAAGTGGCAAGATCGCCAAATTCAAGGCGCGACTCGTGGCCAAGGGCTTCACTCAGCGACCAGGAGTGGATTACTTTGAGACGTTTGCGCCGGTCGCGCGCAAGGAGTCAATCAATGTAGCATTAGCGCTCGCGGTCGAACAGGACCTGGTGATAGAGAACGTCGATGTCGACACAGCATTCCTGTATGGCGAAGTCAAGGAGGCGATCTACATGGATCAGCCTGACGGCTTCGAGGATATGCGGCAACCAAGCAAAAAGTGTCTATTGCGCAAGGCGCTTTACGGCACAAAGCAGGCTGCTCGCGAATGGAACAATCGACTCAACGCACACCTTCAAGAACAAGGATTCGATCGTACAGCGGCCGACCTGTGCGTTTACGTGAGACGCTCACAGCGTGATTTCAGCATTGTCATCATCCACGTTGATGACCTGATTCTCTTTGCGCGGATGCAAGAACACATCGACGCTATCAAGAGCGCGCTCAAGAGCGAATTCAGCATCAAAGAGTTGGGACCGCTCAAGTACTGTCTTGGAATTGAGGTGCGGCGGGACACGATAGATAAGAGCATCCGCATCGACCAGCGCGCGTACATCAAACGGCTGGCCGAAAAATATGGCGTCGACAAGTGTAAGGAGGTGCACACACCGGCGAACGAGAGTGAGAAGCTCATCAAACTTCGAGATGACGACGTGTTTGTGCCAAAGTGGCCGTACCGTGAGCTTGTCGGTGCATTGATGTATGTTGCAACGTGCACGCGACCGGACATTGCCCACGCAGTGGGCGAAGTGGCCAAGCACTGCGAGCGTCATGGAATGCAACATTGGATCGCGGCCAAGCGCATACTGAAGTACTTGAAGACGACTGCAGACTACAGTATTGTGTTTAGCGGAAAGAACAAGGGAGAGCTACAGGGTTACGCGGATGCGTCATGGGCAAGCGACTTGGACTCACGCCGCTCCACGACAGGCTACGCTTTCTTCCTTAATGGCAGCGTGGTATCATGGAAGTCTAAAAGGCAACCTACTGTGGCAACATCAAGTACCGAGGCGGAGTATATGGCCTTATACTCTGCGACTCAAGAGGCAGTGTGGCTGCGTCTGCTTTTGAGTGATATGGGCTGTGTATTGGAAGGGCCTACGATGATCTACCAAGACAACCAAGGCTGCATTGCGTTAGCAAAGAACCCAATCTTCCATGCGCGAACCAAGCACATTGACATCAAATACCACTTTTTACGTGAGAAAGTGGAAGAAGGTGTCATAACACTGGAGTACAAGCCGACGGATGAGATGGTAGCGGATGGACTGACGAAGGTACTCGGGCGAATCAAGCATGAAAATTTCGTCTTTGATCTATGCCTACGCGACGGAAAGTAGCCAAACACACGCACACATCAAGGGAGAGTGTTGAAGTTGATGCTGTGGCTATGTGTAATATGTATGTTTTTGCATATGTAGGTATTCCGGTAAGGTACAGGTAGGGTACCAGTAGATGACGTCAGACGATAACGTAAGACGATGACGTTAGACGACGACGTCAGAAGCTTCTAGAAGGTTCTAAGCTTAGATGTAGCAGTAGTGCGAACTAAGTCTTGATAATTCACTTTTGATTTTGCCTTTTTCTATCACAAGCCGTCTTCACCTGAATCCTCTGCGTCCTATTCTTTAAAACTTATACCTATGCTAATAGAGCGAGTTTTGAACTTGACGCACAGCATTTATTTTATTATACATGAACTTATGGTAAGCAGAAGTCTAGAGCGCCATTTTTAATATGAAAATGTTTCGATACCTTTCTCTCTTCGTGACTTTTGTTCGCTTTATAGAAAGAAGACGGCGTTGTCGTCCAGCTAGCAACATGGTACTTTCGTCTCGTTGTCGGGTGTAAGCGATGATGGAGAGCACTTGAAGTAGCTAGCCCTTGATGCCGCTAGTATAATTGCGAAGCCCTTCGGTCAAAGAATGAGTATCAACTTTACCATGCAGAATCATTATATGGCTTCTGTATGCACGTCAAATGTAGTGTACTCTCTTGTGCCATCATCGTCTGAGACCGAGACACAGTGCCCGTATGGACCAACCGCGAAGCGACGCGATGATTTAGGAGCCGGAGTTAGGCACAAAGCCTGTATCAACTACGGGCTGCAGATGGCGCTGAATTTTAAGTATCCAGTTGGTCTGCTCCGTGTTCAGCATTATAAATAAATTATTCGTTCATTATGTCCCGTCTTCGCTATCGTTAGGGTAGTGTCACCTAACTGACAAATGGCGCCCGCACCGCACCAAGGTACAATATAAAAAAGAAGGAGCCGCTGACCCCCCTCCTCCCTTTCCACTAACCACCCTAATTTATCCAGAATTCCTAAGCTTAAAGATGGAAATATGATTGGTCGAAGTAGTTTAAAGGATGAAAGACTAAACGACACAGAAAGATCGGTTTAGTATACAATAATTATGTATGCGCAACTCAGACATAATCACGTTTATGGACTACGTAAGCAATCTTGGCGTCATCTCAAGATTGATTGGTTGCATCAATTGCAGCAAGCTTTAAAAGCTGCTCATGTATGCGTAAGGGCCACGCAGAGTGCTCTCAATCGCCAAGGCATCAAAAAATAAGTTCTATAATAAGCAACGGGATTGACAATAGCATCATCAGCAATAGCAGAAGCAGGTTGCCGACAGCTTCTTTATTTGTGTCTCACCTGTCCATAGTTCCCATCGTAGAGACTCCTTAACTAACCCAAGGTGCGACGATATGCGCTGCGTCAAGAAGCTTTCTAAACCAACAGGATGTCCTCGACCACGTCAATATACAGGATTGTGCACATTGGCAGCAAAAAGAGTCCCAGTATTACTACTTTCCGGTAGGCCGATTTCTTGCCCATTTCTTGCGCAACCAATTCACAAAAGGGCTTCAGGTGCAACAATTGGTGCTGCTGGTGCCCGAAAAGGTGTAATTAGCCACCACTGCGTATCAAAGTTTTTAGAGAAAGACGTCTAGACGGTGTTGCTGTCGCCGCGGCTCTCGATCGGAGTATGTGCTTGTAAGGATGCCCAAAGGTAGGCTTTAACTAACCTTGGCAGTCTTGCACATCATGTTTTTTGTACTACTTGGACGCTGATTTTAAAGCTGCCACATTATCTTCCTCACGACTCCAGAAAAGGCCTGACAGGAGTGCATATTTGCAACTGCGCGCTCTTGGGTGACAGAACAGGTTATTGGTGGAAAAGAACACGCCGCCAAGCGCGTCGTGAGCGCCAACTATCTGTCGGTGGAGAAGGTTGGAGGAGATATCACAAGGTTCACACAAATATGCTTCATCAGCCGCACTGACCAAATGTAGTCTTCTACTTGTTTTCCAGCCAAAAAAGCACGCAAGCGTATATGTTTGTCTTAAAATGGTGAATCCTTCAGCAGAGTAAAAAAAGAGTCGCTATCTATAATCAAAATGAAGAAAATATTATGCACCAACAGCTCCAAAATTCAGCCCACAAAGTAGGGCAGCTAGCGGCGTTCTGCTTTGCAGATGCCATAGCTGTTGCGCAAAGGAGACAGACGAGAACGGCATTACATTAATTTCTGCTGTCGATAAGCAGGATCGAGAGCATGCCCTGATGGACTATGCGGCAGAATCCGCAAAATGATCATAAATTTATTCACGTTGGTCGATCTATGTGATAAATCCAGCTCGCCTCGCATTCATCGAATGACTGACAGTAAAACAAATTTGGCGCACGCGCTTACAATGATTTCAGGCGGTCATTTCGTGGAACACGAATATTCAAGATAAAGAGATATGAAACCATCGTCTCGTCAATGTACGACTCTTTCCGTTCTCTTGGAAGTATACATAAAAATTTAGCTTACGATTGACAGCTTACCAGTTCACGTGCCTTTTCCAAGGACCGGTACGAACGCTCGTCAATATCTTTGACTTAATTCATAAAGATAAATAGACAGTAGAAAAGTTGGAAGTTGCAATTGGAATGTACGGCCGTCTTTGATTTTGTAAGGCAGTACTTGACTTTAAAGCACTCATCATATCCCAAGCTCTCAGCTTAGATGTTCTACAACAAGTGGGGTGGGGTGGTTAGCAAAACGAGGGGCTCCCAAAGCTTCATGTACCCGAATTTTTTTAGAAGGTCGGGTACATTTAAAAATAGCGTCGCAGATTTTGCAGACACCGTAATGAAACGTTTTCTGGTGCTCGATACTTTACAGAAAAATGTATTATCTTTTAGCGACATTTATGGCCTTCGCGACAGATTATAAGAACGTTTAGTCGCCGGGTAAGTTCCCAAATTTGCCATAGAGTTGCCGGCACCGGCTAAGCGCAAGTACAAGAGCCGCCGCACAGTGTGACACGCGTACACCACGCCACACAAGTAAATACATCATTTCGTATCCATACTGACCGGCTTATCGCGCACTTTAAAACGCAGAACTAATTTATCGATTTAGGATGAGTTGGAGCCTGTGAGTCTAAAGCTACATAGCACGGATTTCAGAACTGATACAAAGTGCGCAGTCCGTTAGATTGACAGTGGTTGTCTATTTTTTGGCAAACTCCATTTTCGCGTTTCATAAAATCAAATTGCGCATTTTGTGAGCTCTCTGGTCATTTAGCAGTTTGAAGCAAGCACGTGTACATCTGGCAAAACCATTTAAAACCCGCGGTAGGCATTGCGCGTAACTAACCTTATTTGTTCCCATAAAATTGAATCAGTTTTGGCTTTTGTGATGAGTTGCAGGCGGCTGCAGCTATTTACACGAGTGCTTTAAGACTTGGTCGCAGCCCTTGAACTAGAATGAATGATACGTCGTGCGAGCGTCATGCAAGTCCAGAGTGGGCAAGAAGCTAGCGCTCCATCATTTAATTGGATCATCAATAGTAAAAACTTTGCGGGGTTTTCTATACTAGTGACGTTCCTCCATCTCGCTGAACACTTTGTACGCCCTTGACTTGCTAACTTGTCATCCGACAATCATAAACCCGCTTTGCAGGGGCTGTACCGCAACGACGCCAAGGTCAATTGTCGAATAGTGTCGTTCCCTTACCTGTCACATTTAAGACAGTATTAATAATTTAGAATAATTTAGCGAAATCAGATCAAGTTTAAACGAAACGTGATTTAGGCTATTCCCTGTTCCCTTTCAATCAAGGTCAGGGATTGCTATTAAATAAAAAGCTTTTGAACCCGTCACAATTTATACAATGATGACAAATAGATGCAGTAATTCATCATGGCGAATTTCGAACAGGACACCGCAATATGCCGCTGCGTTCTGTCTGACAAAGAGAGAAAAGCGTGTGCTCGAAAAACCCGGAGGAGTATGTACGCAAAGGCGCCATATCATAGGACGATAAGGGCTGCCATTGCCCATATGCATCTATGAGCTTTACAGCCTTCTACAAAAATGATCCGAGACACTCAAGACTTCTAAGCTAAAAAATACGTGTATCTAAAATTACGAGGGCTCTAAACCTCTTTCTCCTTTTTCTCCTTGATTACTTACAATAACATATATTTGACTTTGCGAAAGGTCTGTTCACGGATGCGATTGCAGAGTATTAAATAGAACTAATGAACACATAGTTGTGATATTTTGCACATGTATGTTGATAAAAATTAAATATTTTGGTCCGCTAGAAATTAATTTACCGCTTCATCGGACCTTTCACGGTCGTGGGTCGGCGCATTAAAAGTGTTTTTTTAGTCGATGAACCCTACACTTTATGAAGGCGTCTTGGTCGGTAACGCAATTGTCAGAATTCGAGTCTTAAAGAGTTCTGAGGTGCCCCATCAATGCTTCCATCCGTTATATCCGCGCTCGATCCGCCAAGGCCAGCAACACTGGATGTTTAAGAAGTTGTCAAAGTAGGATTAAAGTGCGAAAATTTATTAAGTTATATTAATGTTTAAAAGTTATCAGAGAAGTGCGGGAGTTGATGGAATCGATTTCCCATTACAAAATTAGCACCAGCACACGTTGTAGTAAACTCAGCTTGTTTAAACTGCTGTGGATCCGTTCAAACCGAATATACTCAAAATTCGATCTCCAGATCTTCCTGCATGTCTTTTCTGTGCAAAGCGTAGAGTGGCTGGTCACAGCGCATTTTGGGATCTCTAGTGATCGTTGTCAAAAAAGTTTTCTTGCCGAAGTCGTTCGATCAAAGCAATAATTTACATTAAAAATGGCACCCATCCATCTCCAATGTACGTACGCTATAGAAAATTCTAGGTCCGCTCCGCATTAGTGAGTTAATTACATGTGTATCCCCATGTAAGAAATTTCCTGTTTGAGTTCCTTTTCCAGCTTTACCACAGCCTTTTTCACAAATTCCTCGGTCAACTCTTTAGCTGGTACATTTAGCTGTCGGCAAAGCTCAAGCACGCGCTCTCCACCCAAAGAGGCTTCCTCGGGCGTGTCCACAGTGTCAATGCATATGATATGGAGCTGCTCGAGCTTGGCACCCGATTGAATTCGCCTCAAGATGTCTGGTACATAGCAATTAAAACGAAGCAATGAAAAAAAAAGAAACTATTCGTCCTCACCTTCCAGCACTGTGAGAAACATGGCATAATCCAGACATACAACGACATTGATGTCCATAATCTGCTCGTTGCTAAGGCTCTGCCAACGCTCGGGTGCGTTCTTAAGTGCCATGTTTCGCTTTAAGAGTTGCAAAACGCCATTGCCCGAATACAGCGCGGCGTCTTCCTTCTGTAAAATACTGTGCATGACTGAGTAAGCTGTGGAGAACTCGAACGTGCGTGCCTCAACGCTGCTTTTGCCTGGAAGCGTAACCACCCTGCCAGCCCCATAGGAGCAGACACTCAAACCTGCAGATTTGAGCCTCTCGTGGGCTGCAGTACTACGGTTTACATTGTTTACGCACACCATAGCAAACCTGGGTTGCAAATCGAACTCAGTGCTCACCATGCCTCTTGGTGGTCTCTACTTGTCTCTAAAACGTCCAATAGTTATCTGAGGATTGGCAACTTGAAATGTAACATTCTCGATTCCGCACATGATGCAAGAGAATGCTACTAATCGGAAGCCATTAAATCAATCGAAATAGACAAAATGCAATGTTACTGTAACACATCTTCCCCGCGATCCCATATATTGCGCTAAAACCTACTTCAACAATAAAATAAAAACAGCTTCAACTTGCATAAAGGGCAACTCCTTTGCCAGAGGCTGATCAGGCAACACGCTCTGCTGCTTAGCGCCGTGAGCCTTCGCTCGCTTCCCAGCGACGCCAAAAGGTGTGTACTTCCACGCATTCTTGAAATTCCTTACTGTGCCGGACAATATCTTGCTCTCAAGCGACCCTAAGACCTGATCGGACGAACGGTTCCACGTCGAAGCGAGCTCACCTGGCGTTTGTGTTGCGCCTTTAATCGCCCCACCGAGCACTTGAAGCGGCGACGAGTATTGTCCATATGACAGCCGTCATCGTCTACGCTTAAACACGTGCTGTACGAGCAGTAGACGTAGCCGTCCTTGTCTTCGTCGCAGGTCGAGCCAGGTTGACTGCATTTGAGTGTCCATTAGCTTCGCACCAGCAGAAAAGTCGTTAAAATAGTTGTTAGACACTTTTGTTTCAAAGCCAGCGGACGAATTGTCTCCACGCTTTTTCCTTCTCCATCTTCTTCTCGTTCGGCAATTCCAATTATTCGTTCATCATCACGGCGCTGAGCGACATGTTGGGAGGGATAGATTAGGAGACGCGTTGACGGATAGCGCTCGTTTGCACACTGCCCACGAGTCCAGCCACGAAACGTCGCGGCAACGATCTGGTGATTTCAATGTGTTTTGGTAAATGGTGCAAGTGTTTGGACATTCCATTGGGTGTGAGACTTGACGCTGGCAGCTTTAATAACAGATTGGACAATGTTCGACAGTTGGGTGAGCAGAGACACGTAAGAAACAGAGCTATTATCTTGCCGTATCTATCGTACTGGGTCGTTCATGATTATGCAGAAACAAAGTGACGCGGCTTTGGGCGCCACTGCTCAACGCCGTTGACCAAGGGACGTATTAGTTTGACAACTGGGCCATCCACTAGGTTTATCTCGTTCGGGAGGTACAATACTAATAAATTCTTCACGTTCAGCTCGGTCCATAGCTTTTGGTCCGACGCTATCAAATGCACCAGGTGCACCTTCTTCTCCTTGTCCCATTGCACCACACGAGCGCGTTGCCACTCATCCTGTGTTACGGCTAGATAATCCACGATAGCTCCAACCAAATGTCTTCCTTTTGGCAACTCGGGCAACCCTAGCTGCTTTACACGGGAAGAGAGCGCTGAAGGCGGGTAAACCATCGGCCTTTGTGTTTTCATACCTTGTACCACCATAGCGGGCGGCACATAAGCGTTAGCGGAAATTTTAATTCCCGCAAATGTTTTACGGTCGATATCAGTAGAATCAGTAGAAAACGGTGCCGGGCCAAAATGCAACGTAGCACTTGCACCAAGCAATTGTTGTTGACAGTGCAAGTATGGGGTCGATTCTAAAACGAAAGCGTAGTGTTCAGGGTCGTTAAAGTGGTGTGTGTCCAGTTCATCGGCGCTCACGTCTTCGTCGACCGAATACTCGCTCATAATCTCCTCAACGAGATCTTCATCGCTGATCCAGCGCTTCGCACCAGGGATTCGTGAGGTAGGCAGGTGTTTATCACAATATACACCCAGTAAGTTTCCTTCGCTGCCGATCATGAGCCCGGCATCGGCAGCGCAAAGTGGATGGACGCCGACGTTGCAACCCTCTGCTTCACAAATAACGCACGCACCGCCACGTTTACGACAAAGAGCACACAAGTATCTAAATCTTCCATTTTCAATCTCTTCAAAGCCGTCCACAGGCTCCATAGTGGGAACGTCTCGCATTAGTAGTTCTGGAATAGCCAACGCACACAACACGTGTACCCACTTTTGTTCATCAGGCGAGGTCGATTCGGACATGGCCAAGGGCTTGAGTGGCCCGTCGTGCTGCATACATATCGCACATACAAGCTGCTTTCCAAGTAGACACGACGGACACCGCCACGGGCCGTCATCCTGCTCGCGAATGACCACACCAAAGCATTCTTCGTGCACTCGGACTGGACACGTGTCATTTCCACAGAATAACACACGGCCGCAAGACCACAAGCCTTCACAAATGTTGCAGTTCTCTTTCGGAACAAAGTGCGGCACGTAACATTCGTCAACGTATTGACGCAGCCGGTGCAGCAACTCGTCGTCCGCGTGATCCAACCGAAAGCTGCTTTGCACTTGAATCAGGTCAACACTATCGTTGTTCGGAATTACTTGGGTTGTATCCTGCTGCTGCTCCTCCCAAGGTAGCACGCGCTGCTCATACGGCTTCAACTCTCGCATTTCGAGAACGTCACCATAGTTGCGGATGAGTAGCAATACACCTGGAAGGTCAGGTGGTGCTAAGTTTGAAATATCAATCGCCAGCTGACGACGCTGATCCCACGACAGATGCTTCTGGAACGCGCGTTGGATACCTACGTCACTGTCGCTCTCGTACAATTCGTCCGCCATTTTCAATGCTTTCGACATCCTTGGCCATGCACTAGATTATGCTGTTTCGAAGGAATTGGTTTCAATAGCTCGGGCTTTTAGGCTGTCCAAAAAACGTAAATTATTTTTACCTTATCTTATATAATCTCGGTACTATTCAGCCCTTTCCTTGAAAAACCCAAGTTTTGACGCACGTAAGGACCCATGTCGAGCCAGGGGGGGGAGAGGGGCGAGATCGGACCATCAAGGAAGGAAGGCACTATAACATTATATAGCATCGACGAGCGAGCGACTAAGCGTCGCCAGGTACAACAGGGTGGAAGAAGCCAAGCCTAGAACAACTCTACGAGCGCTCACATTTGGCGTTGCATCGACAGCGAGTGAGACGCGCCTCTAGCACACCCATCGCCTAGTTGTGGGTACCGCTTTGTGACTCCTCACGTACATATAATCGTGCCAGTGTCCGTTAAGTTTTACACTGAGCACGGCCTTTCATCTGCTACGAACAGCAAAAGACATTGGAATACCCCAAAGGTAGGCACAGACCATGAGCACAGACACAACCCCCGTGTCCGACAATGGCGCGCTGGCGAAGGAGTTGAATGCGCTTGTGGAGAGCACGAACTTTGACGACAAGATTTGCCTTGAGGACTTTACGCTCATTCGCGTTATTGGCAAGGGCTCTTTTGGTAAAGTCACACTTGTGCGCAAGAAGAACAACAGCAAAGTCTTTGCCATGAAGATTTTGACCAAGTCCCACTTACTCAAGCGGAAACAGGTTGAGCACACTAAGACTGAGCGCCGCGTGCTTAGCGTAGCTAGTCATCCATTTATTGTGGGGTTGCATTACGCCTTTCAGACTCAAGCCAAGCTCTACTTTGTGCTCGACTACTGTCCTGGCGGAGAGCTCTTTTTCCATCTCTCACGCATGGGCAAGTTTGACGAAGATATGGCGCGCTTTTATGCCGCAGAGCTTGTAGTTGCACTCGAACATTTGCACTCGTTGGGTGTCGTCTACCGCGATCTCAAGCCTGAGAATATTTTGCTGGACGAGATGGGTCATATTAAGCTGGCAGACTTTGGACTGGCCAAGGACGAGGTCACGGAGATTGACAGTGGTGCTATGTCGTTGTGTGGTACACCTGAGTACTTGGCGCCGGAAGTTTTGGCACGTAAGGGCCACGGAACGGCGGTCGACTGGTGGGGGCTCGGTATGGTATTGTACGAGATGCTCACGGGTCTTCCTCCCTGGTACACGCGGAATCGACAAGAATTATTTGCACGTATTCGTGAGGCACCGCTTGAGATTCCAAATTACTTGAGTCGTGACGCGGCTTCGCTCATCCAGTCGTTGCTCCACCGCGAGCCTGATAAGCGTTTGGGTAGCCGTGGTGCTAGCGACGTGAAGGTTCATTGTTTCTTCCGCACCGTGGACTGGGACGGTCTTCTGTGGGCTGAACCGCCATTTAAACCATCCGACCCGCAGTCCAAGGAGGAAGGAGACACGTCTAATTTCGACAAAGAGTTTACAGAGCTGCCCGTGAGCGGCACCCCACTAAGCAAATCGTCGGGTGGTTCTGGACTGCCAAAGAGCATGTTCACAGGTTTTACTTACGAGGCGCCGACGCTGTCATACGGTTCGAACACAAGCCAATCGAAAGTTGACGTGTCCTCCACTCCTTATATTTAGGTAAAGCACGCCACAAAGAGCGATCGCCGACCGATGCGGACGAGTTGGTACGGATGCGAATTTGATGTAAGAGTGCTGCTTTACCGAAAAGGTACGATCATCCCAGACGACAGGAGGGCAGCTGGACCGACGCGATTAGACAAGTGGGACGGACCGAAGGCAAAATGGTGAAGTAGGCGTAGCAATCGCAACATGTCTTGTTAAATGAATAGAGCGTTAGAAATGCAAGTGACGCACGAATTCAACGATGTATACGTAGCCTCGTGTGTATACAAATGGCAAATGAAGTTTGTTTGGTGGTAGGATTTTCACAATTGACCATCATCGAGGTCCGAAAATGGCTGCAACCGCTCCTGCTTTTGACTTGTGTGGCGTCCGCATGGATCAAGACCCTGTCAAGGGCAACATAGTCATCAGTGAACGCGCTTTTCAGCCCAGCCAAGTTATTTTTAGTGAGCAGGCGTTCGTGTCGGCCCCATGGAGCACAGACTTGTGCGAATGCGAAGAGCTCCGCTCGGCTACTGCCATTTTCGCTAGTAACGCATCGGTGGATCCTGACCACCGTTGCTATTGCGAGCGCACAGGTTCATCCAAGCTCATGTACTCACGACGACTGCACGAAAACGTGGGCCGTCGCAACGTAGTTGTGGGTGTCATGGAAACCATCGACGGCATTGACAATGTGGACCGTGCACGCTGCATCCTTAAATGTCTGGCCATGTACGAGCGTGACGCCCATGCATTAGACGAAGTCCTGAGTCTCACCTGTGCTGGCCGAGAGCGAGCCATGAACGCAGCCTTGCAGCTACGTCTACTGCCAGACATTTATCCCGAAGGCTTTACGGACCAGCAAATGGCTACGCTTATTGGAGTGCTGAATACGAACTCGCACGAGTTAGAAGACCTTGGAGGCTCGGGACTATTCTTGTCAGCTTGCCGCATGGAGCACAATTGCTTACCCAACTGTAGCTTTACGACATTTGGCTCGACACTCTGGATGACCGCCATTCGACCCATCGCACCAGGAGACGCTCTGTCTATTGATTACGGTAACTGTTTCTACCGGCCGACAATCGAGCGTCAAGAGTCTTTGCAAGAGTCGTACGAGTTTCTCTGCATGTGCGACGCTTGCGTCTCGTTGCCAGACCCAACGCGTGCTGTTTGTTGCTTGTCTTCAAAGTGCCCTCAAGGTGTCATGCTGCCGTGTCCTATTCGGAACGGCGTAATTAGTAATAGCAAACTAGATGACTTGCAGTTCCAGTGGCGCTGCCAAACGTGCGGCAAGATCGCGGATCCTGCAGAGCAAGCCCGGATCTTGGCGGCAGAACAAGAACTTTTGGAGAACGGCTTTCCGGAAAGTCTCGATGAAATCGACGCTGTAATGCGTCGTGGTGTGCTCCACGAGCGCCATTATCTATTGTTCTGGGCGCTAGACAGCATCGGGTGTGAAGCTGCTGCTGCGGCTAGTGCTCAAAATGACGCGCAAATGGCAAAACACCGTCGCATGTTGGCGCAGGTTTGGGAGCGCGTCATTGCTCATATGGAAGTGGTAGTACCAACAGCTCATCACGAAAAAATTATTTACTATGATAACCTAGCCCAGGTACAGATTATTCTTAGTAACCTTGATGCCGCATGTCAAGCGTACGCACGAGCTTACGAGGTCTCGTGCCTTGTCAGCGGAACGGACTGTTCACCAACGCGCAAACTACAGAAGTTGGTGAAGGAACCTCCGCAAACACTTGAAGAGTTGCGAAAGCTGTACGCTGCAGAGGCGCAGCACCGTCGATGATGATGGCAAACAATCCATATCCAGAAACCTAGGGGTTGATGTGCTGCAAGCTTACCTTGTATAAGGAATTGCAGAGTTAGATTGCTACCCATACTTATTAAAATCTATTTTGCAATTTAGGCAAAGTTTTTCCTCAACACACTTAAATACCAGCTTGGAAAAGGTTGGGGTGACGCCCTCCTTCCAAGCGCGGGGGCCAAATGCTCGCGCGCTTCGGGCAGGTGCTCTCGGGCATCTGCAGGTCTCTAACGAGTCTCACCCTCGACGCGATGGTCTCCAGCACCAGGGCGCCACCTGGGCTCTTACCAAGTCAGAACTACACAAAATAATGGAAGACCCTCACGGCCTCGGTACTGGCTGCACTGCCCGCCGAACGAGACCCGACGTATGCGGACACCACTTTATGCCGTGGACTAGCCATAGAGCCTAGCACGTGCATAACTGGGCAACGCGATAACGTAATACAATACAAATACAATACTTAAATACCGACAAAGTAGCCTATTGTAGCACTAAACTTGCAATGGTATTACATTCAACATGAGAGAGAGCGAGTTTTATACATAAAGTCAGTTTGGTCATAACAATAAACAAGCAGACAAAAAACAAGGCTGCCGGTCCACCGGACAATCTAATGATGACTAAAATGTATACCTACGCATCTTAATAAGCCTCTGTAC
Source organism: Plasmopara viticola (assembly GCA_001695595.3). Lineage (NCBI taxonomy): Eukaryota > Oomycota > Peronosporomycetes > Peronosporales > Peronosporaceae > Plasmopara > Plasmopara viticola. The sequence continues at coordinate 53,689 of MBPM02000169.1, read as the reverse complement.
GCCTACAACTAAGGTCGTGCCAAGTACAAAGGCTTTGTCAAAGCTATGGACAACATGCCTTTAAAAAGCACTCTCGCTAGGAAACTGCTTAGGCAGAAAAGGCTCTGGAAGAGGCTTTTTCTGGAAAAGCCTTCCTTTCCACTGTGGTGAGAAACGCACGCCTATCGTTGCTCGCCAGGTAGTCCACAGACGTCTTCGCATTTGGATGATGAACATGGCGAGGAGTGCCACGTGCGCTTCGGCAAACTGTCGTCTGGTTCTTAGCTTGTTAGGGCTGCGAGGAAGCCTCAATATATCAACAACGTTGTCAAAGTTTTGTAATCATCAAAAGGTTCACTCCAAAAGGTACGAGGCTTGTCCTTAAACCAACTGGTCGTGCAAAAGGCCTCATGTAAAAGACAGAGAGGTCTGTGGCAGATATTCGACCTAGGGCTCCCTAATTGATGAATTCACCGAATCTCAGAAGGAAGTGACACACGACATTTCCCTTTACACTCCGCAGGTGAATTTTAAAGCAACGCAGTCATAAGCCTTGCCCATCACCGGGTATAACTGTCTCATGGGAGTCTTCCCATTCTAGGCTCTTGTCTTTTTATTTAATTCAGACATCATATTCTGGTGAATCCCCCTCTATATGCATATCCTGACGAATGGCAAGATAGTCGCGGATATTTTTTTGCGCTGAAGAGAAGCCTAGGCACCTCAATATGCTTGCGTACACCTTTTTGCGCAGGCCAGATTATAATTCGGACCACATTAGTAGAGCTAATAGCTGTGTTACCGGACTGCTTCAACAGACATAAAACAAATGCATTGTTAGATACTGTTTTGTGATGCTTCAATACAATTCAAGATAAAAGCCGAGCAAACAATACTCGAAAGCCATCACAGTAAAATCTCTATGAATGATCAGATAATTCGCTCCTTTTTAGCGTGGATCTAGAGGTTCAGCCTAAGCCGTTGTCTCGGACGACAAATACATAAAGTAGGTTTACTTTGGGACAAGCAAAAAATTAATTAGCGATTATTTAGGCCTAAAAATGTCTTTCTCGGTATCCACATGATAATGGGCAGTCCCACGCGTATGACTCGCACGCGTTCCTTAATATTGGCAATCAATTGGAAGCCATGAGACCTAACTTTGTCGTTGCCTCGCAAGGGCTAAATGGTAACTCACGCATGATGGTAAACCAGTGTTACTGGTATACACACTGCTTGGCTGTATATGAATAAGGCAATCAGAAATTCGGTCTTCTGGACACGTTGACGTTGGATAGGGACCCACTTTGTCGTAGCATAAGTTGCTCCAGTTATTGTAAAAGTTAGCTTGCTGATGCAGTAGACCATCCCCCAAAATAGGGGTCAATTGTGTGATCAAAAACACTTTGAGCAATATCTGCGCTGTGGCGCTGCATTCGTGGGTTCATCTATAGGTATGGATTGAAGAACATTATCTTCCTTTATAAGATGATGCCGAGGTTTCTAACATTTTATGTGAGTGGCCTCAAAAGGTATTACGATCCGAGCAATTTGGATGTCCCAGCGAACTCTTTGAAGCATAATATACGGCTCGCTTACGACCGCCGCAACGTTAGGTTGGACGCACAGGGTCTTCGTACGTAAGCTGCTGGTCGTCCTCTGGTCGCACGTTGGGGATCGGCAGTAACTCCATATTTGCGCACAGAACTTGAACTCCCAGCGCCTGGCTTGTCATTATGCCGAAGACGAGACACCTTTAAGGAGAATCTTTCCGAATTAACAAGTGAGCAAATTATGCTCCAAGCTTACTAGCACGGTGCGTTTCTTCCAAAGCAGATGGAGTTGTAGCATCTCAAAGGTTTACCATATTTTTATAGAGGCGATAGTCCCCAAATATTAAAAGTGACCCAAAGATTTTTTAAATATGACGAAGAAGGTATCTAAATTTCAAATAGGAATTTCCAATTCTAAGTACACCACCTCCAATCTTAGCTTTTTAATTAGACAAGAGCCCGTTCGGACTTTAACAACTCTGACAGTGCCTTCACTCGGAGCGCACCTGCCGTGGTACAACGCCCCCTTCATTGATATGTATCGTTAAGAAAGATATTTCTTTGTCAACTAAGGGATCGTTCGCGACACCCAAGGATTGATTTTTGTATCGTACCCCTCCCCCTTCAAGCAAAAGCATTTTACTCGCTTTTGGTATCCTGGTGTATACGAAGCGGTGAGGATAAAAGTATCGCATTGTAATACTAAAAAGGTTGATTATGTACGCTCACTCAAGCTATTTAGAAGCTTTGAAAGGTCCTAATAACGAGTATTTTAGCCTGATTTGGAATTAATCGTATAAAGCAAAAGTTTTTTGTTTCAACAACACTAAATAAAATTCGTCTTCTTTGATCAAGATGTTTTAAATTATGCTATAATGTTTATCAACAACGCTCTTTTAAAATCTTCGACAGATGAAATCGCATGCTGGGCTCGTTCAGCCTACTTTTTGCGAGGTCAAATAATTGTATCCCTGCGAAAACTGGGCATAATTCAGAAGCTGAGAGGAAAAGGGTTTTCTAAATTTCTCCGGAACTATTCCCAGAAACAATAACGCTGGAAATCGCTCAGGAGATCTTATGCGTCTCAGCTCGATTTCGTTGGCTCCGCCGATTCTTGTACATAATTGCTGAAGGCAAACTTAAATGCTGATAATGTATAGGCCCACCGCAGCGAACATACGGCTTGACTTGTCTTTCAAGCACAAGGCTAATTCTCTTTGTCGAAACATCTATCTGAGGGAAGTCTGCTGCTGACTGAATACAGCAAGCAAGATTCTGCGGATCGTAATAGCGTTTTCTAAGCGCAGTGAGTCCTTGACGCGGATGTTGCGGCTGGAAGGTTTAGTCAGCTGACCTAGTTGCTGCTGGTCGATCTGGTGTTGTGCGACGGGGTTGCCCTGGTCCTTGAGCAGTGACGCGAGGATCTTGCTTGGTGCGGTGCACTAGAAGGCGTGTCCAGTCTTGACGACCATCACATAGCGTGCACGAAGCAGCGCGTCTATTGACCGTTTTGTGTCTAGGAGGTTCTTATTCTTGAATATTGTATTTGTGAACAGTTTTGCTGATTATATTCGCTTGTACTGGCTAGAAGAAGTACATTTTACTTGAGTGACATACGAAGACCACAATGCTTAAATTGCCATTACTTTCCGACATACCAAAGACAAAATGGCAAAAGACAAAATTGCTTTTGAAGGGTCAAGCACTCGACTTTGTCAACTTGGCCTGCGATGCAGGCCAAGTTCACACTTAGGCTGTAATTTGTAATTAAAACTTATATGTCTCGCAATTTCGTAAGTCAATCAAGGATTATTTTTGCTGATATATGCCAACGGATAGCCTGGTCTGCGCTTAAAGGCGTCGACAAGCACAGCGACTATCCAGTGTTATTCTTCACGCAAAATTTATATTCCGAGCGTTTATTTCGGATAAATGGGGCGTATATATCGCCAACCTCAAGGATACCTGATCTGGATAGGAAAACGATATATGTAATCCCTGAAATGAACTCGAGAGTTTGAACTTCATGGCAAGTATTATTCTATCATATTTCGGTCAGCTCCATTCGATAGCCCTAGGCTGAATTTAGATGTCTCACTTATGACTGCTTCCATTGAGTTGTAGCAGCGCGTAGTCGAAAGCATAATTAGAAACGATACAAACGATGTAGAGCAACTTCGTTCGGCCTGGCGAAGGCTTTGCAAGACTCGCACACTTATCATTGTACTGGTACAAAAATCGTTGGATAGACCTATTATTTTGCTCTAATCCTGTTAAAGAAGTGGCGTAAGTCAAGTCGGACAGGCTTTTATATCTCTTATAGTCTCCTCGAACCCCGTGGATCCTTACAAATCAACCAAGGACCTTTATCTTCTCGGTCACGAAAACACATTTATCGATATTGACTTAACCAATATTCTATTCCATGTCCTGAACACGTGTTATGTGGCCTGAATTGGTGTCCAGATGGTAAATGATTCTCTTTGGAGCGGCTGCGGCTAAGTATATTATCAAAGCAGAAGTCCGTAATGGTAAAAACAATTGTGTGGTGAAAGGATTAGCTTCACGGGGGCGGGGTTAGCCCTTGTGGTATCACTTACCACTCCCATACATACCGCAACACGTATATATACTTTTCGCAAGTCTGGGGGCACTGTAGGGCATCAAAATGGAGATTTTGGTTGCACCCTTCATATGGGACGGCAAGATATTGGTGTAACACCCGGGTAATTTAGGGCCCACGTCGGATGTATGTGCATATGTTCGGGAGTGTGTGGTGTCCGTTTCCTATATTTGGTCCGAAAGGCGGGTCATATCAAAGTGTCGATGGTCAGCTGTAGTGTTAAGTTAACGGCGCACTTGCGACGAATGCATGTAATTACTTTGACTACCTTTCACTTCGTAATAATCATGCTTGCAGGCTGCTTCATGCTGTAACTGATCCCATTCTCGTTCTGTCTCCTACTTGTTAAGCTCAGCTCAACACGGGTGGCCTGGACTCAGCTGCTTGTTCTTCAGAAGTTAACTAACCTCACGTGCATTGAGCTGCATGATGTACGATCCTGCTCAACTCTACGCTCTTCAAATCTGAGTCTTGCTTGTTATATGCACCTCTCTTCTACGTCGCTTATGGATATATGGGTATTATGATTCATTTGTTTTTGCTTATTCGGCACTGAAGTTTGTGACGGACGGGCAGACAGGTTGCACCAGTCAATATTTACTGGCCTTGTAGATCAAGTGGAAAGTCGCTCGGCTCGAGACTAGGAGGTACCTGACTTGAAATATCGTAGGATCTCAATGAAGGCAGCAAAAGATCGGTCACTAAAATTGACGAGTAAACGTACCAACCCGCATCCAAATCGTGAGTGAGCTGGATGCCCCACCGGCCAAAATTTTATTCAATTTGATTTAGGGTCGGCTTGATGGCTAGGTGCCATTTTGTCTCGCTAGCAATAGCTTAGTCCTAGCGTGTAGGTTCAGTAACTTGAAGTATCTGTTTGTAATTTATATCAAGCCAAGCATCACCTTTACGTAATGAGAAAAATGCCAAGCAGATTTCCAATCATGCTTTACTTTACGCATTTTGTAATTGTTATGAAGCTCTAAAGCACGCTTATTATCGCTGTACTACGCATGTATGGCTTATTATACGATATGTACCGACTATCGGCTTGTAAACTTGAATATCTGACATAGTGCAATTCGTGTTTAACATGTTCCCGTCATTAAATTTTGCGCGCATTTTGTCTAAAGCGTGACGCTGCAGCGTATTGTTAAGTATGACGTTAAATAAAGGGTATCATCGACTTGTTTGTTAGCATTTTCATTTAATTACGCATTGCGATGCATGGAGATAAGCTCAAATCTGGCAGGCGAGTATTTTGGCATTATAACTTATTGTTAAGCACATTCAGCTGGCGGCAAAAGAACAAGCTCGTTAAGCTACATCGATTTTTGTATACATCGTATTTTGTATCGTTGTTAAATGGTCGCGCATTTGTTTTTTGCTGTCGTCACAAAAGATCATGCCGATGGCTACAAATAAGTTCTGGAATGCGAAATAATCACAACGACTGGTACTGACAACGTCACCAAGGCTGAGGACTTATATGCATGCTCGCAACGCTATCCGTCCCACTTCGTTACTTTTACAAAGCGTCACCATCATCCTGATATCTGGTTGTTGAGAATAGCGAAATTGTAGCCATATGATCCTGTTAAATATATATGTGTGCAACATCCAAGTACGATACGGGTCTGTGTAATTGTATCGCTTATAAAAGAACTTATCGAAGAGAGATTACATTAAGTGAGAAACCATGATGCTTTGAGCAACTCGTGGCTATCTGTGTCAGCAAAGTTCGTGTTTAATGTCTTGACACCATTTGTGCGATGGATCTTCTTCTTGCTCGGGAACGCTTATGTCATGCTTGCTGAATCTACATTCCAAGATGTTTTAACTTATCTGGTTATCACTCGGCTTCGTATGTACAATCACGTGAGCATGATTCCAAGTCCATATTGATAGCATTTTAGGATAGCATAGCCATTCCACAATGCTCACCAGCTTGTTAAAAGCATGTGGTGTGCTCGATTGTTCGTCTTCATCTTTATGGTTGATCTCCAATCGCATTTAATCTTTAATAATTTATACGGAAGCTCATTGCATTGGTCATATGGCTCATACATCATGCTCGAGGCTTCAAATTTACTGACTGTTTTTACTAAGTATAATGAAGCTTCCATTTCAAATATTGCAGAGTTTGGTAGAAAATTCTTTAAAAGGAACAGTATGGCAGTAGCTTACTAGTTTCATCTTACTAATCTGAGAAAGCTAGCCTTAACTGCAATGCGATGAACATGGCCTATTAAGCGCGTCCGTTACCAATTAAGCAATCACGATTTTATTTCAGCTAACGATGAATATAGAGTAAGCTGTCAACATTCAAATATGAAACATTTAATTAGTCACGTAATAGTCAAAACAGTTGTTCGTTTAGGTTGACTTTGAATGATACGCTCAGCTCCTAGTTAATTCTTGTACTGTTCGGTCGTTTTGTGGATGACTGAACAGCAAACGCACGAAAAGGCCTTCTTTTTCCGTGAGAACAATTACATTGTACTTTCTAAAATGAATCTGGATCTATGAAATCAGTAAGTGGTCTTTTTATCTTGTGAAGACTACAAAAGTCAAATTGACAGACGCTCTTTTATCGATCAAACAACTTTTGTTATGCATGAAAATGGTAAAATGAGTGTATATAGCAAGCTCCGCTGCTATGCTGTCGTTGTTTAACTTGTTGTCGAATTTAAGCCCTATATCAACGTATATTGAGGTTGCACGTACCGACTTACTATTTGTGTTACGCATTCGCATGACAAATTTCATTGCAGAATTAAAATTCTGCGTTGTTTATCGACGTTTGTCATACTTTAAAAAATCTAGCACACAAACTCATCTCGCAAACGATACTTGATTGTAAAGAATTGGTTTGTGGCTCAGGGGAATGCCTCTACTTCATTTTCGAGAATATCGGTGCTTCACAAATTGTCTCTTTTGCTAAAGACCCTCAAAAGCCAAGTATGTAAATTATCATCCTACATTGTTGTGCCGAACAAATCTTGTTATCTTTCTCCGTCATGTTAATTTGATGTTTCGACCGCTCAAAAATCTACTTTATCAATACTCCGCAAAACTATCATCAGCAAGGACTAATATTTCATATTGTATAGAGGTATAACTTGCCCCGATAAGCTGTAATTGTTGCTCAAAGTTGATACGACCCCCGCGTCTAAATAGAAAGGCGCTTGCTGGTAGTATGGTGGACCAAAATGTCCGTAGTCATGAGTTAATCGAATCATCAATATAGCAAAAATTGATGTCGGAAATAGCTTGCGCTCTTTTATGGCTTTAATGCTCTGTGTCATTGCGATCTTCATCTCACATACGATAAGTAGATGTACATAGATACATCATCCTCAGCAGCGCTTACACACACTACCATTGTCATAATAGACATGGTAAAGACTTTTGTCGTCCAAAAGCTCATCAATATACGAACAGTAACGAATATAACGGATCATTAGATGAAGCCTAGCTTCTATGGTAATAGCTAGCTTTCCGTTAGAATAAGATCCTAAGAAGTGGTGGCTTTTTGTGCACAACCGGCACTCTATTTCTGTTTGTACCTGAGAGCATGATGAGATAATTTAAAAAGAAACAAGGATGAAGTTCCAGCCTGAATCGCGTTGGAGAAATATAGTCATTTTCTAAAATCTATGAAGAACGGACCAGAAAAATGCTGTGTTTCAATAGCTTGGTCTTTCAACTGCACTCCAATGAACCTGAGTGTTTCGTGCTCTAGATTATAAAGATAAATAGTTGAAAGCAGTGTTCCTTTTAAGTTGTACTAGCAGTCAGGCGGGATGCCTTTCTAAAAAACGCTATGTCCCCATGGTAGGTGGAGGTTGGTAATTTACATGGAAGCTTTCGTTTAAGAGCTGTACAGCTCTAAAAAGAGAAATTAGCACTGGTTGTACACGCAAGTGTGCTATATCATAAAAAAAATTAGGATCTTGGTAGCCATCGGTGCAGTGAAGCATTGCGCGCTATCAAGACGTTGCGGTCAGCCATAAACGTTGACTGATGTTCATGACAGTCTGATGAGTGGCGCTTAAATACCTAGGAGTGACAAAGAGCTATTAAAAAAACGACGACGGAGCCTTTCCACATCCTTCACTTGGAAAATGACTTGATCCTGTGCATGCCGTGGCTGGAGCAGAATAAACCCTGAACTGATTGGCTGAGCAAACCCACAGCTCACTCCCGCGCAACGGAGTTTTAGTGAAGCATAATCGTAATATTGTTGTGCATACGGCTCCCTTAAAGATACTGGTAAACTAAACATCTAGACTAAATATGGAAAGTCTCATATAAACAAAGACAGATTTGATGACCTTCCTTTGCGTGAGATTGGGTTTTCCTAGCAGTTTTGTCTGGCGAAAATGCTGACAAAAGCGCTTTTAGTGTAAGAGATATAACTTGACAAGTGGGTAGTGGATAGCATAGCTTCACAGGTATACTGACGACTGCACGCAACAAATTTCTGCTAGTGGGTAATATAGATCTGTGGGACTCAGTGGGTAGTACAGGACTGGTGGATGGTGAAGCACCAAGAGTGGCTGCTCGAAGAATATAAGGATGCGAACGAAAGGATATCCCGCCGTCATAAATTATCCCGTCGTTGACAAAAATGCGTTATTCTCAGGGATACAGATAAATTGAGTTGCACTCCGATTGGAGGCACTGCCAGAAGTTCTTAAGCCGCGAGGAGCTCGAACCTATTAGGCTTATAGAGCCAAAACCATCTCAAAAATTTGGTTTATCTAGATTTGTAGGATATAAATACCTTTTTCGTCAACTACAAAGATATCTTGGATAAGTCTTATCGATAGCGTGCGCTTTAACTTGCCTTATAGGTCCTGAGCATTTTTGTTGTTTGATACGATCTTTATGAAACGGTTGTGATATCTATACATCGGTCATTCATCGTATAGAGGAGCAATGCATGAGATTGATCATGCGGCAGACACAAGCTTCTACAATTGCCACTGCCACAAATTTCTTTGCTGCCTAAATTGTATATATTGCTCCGAGGAAAATGTGGACCACGTCAAATACGCCACCGTAATTTTGAAAGGCAAAGAAATGCTGCGATGGAAAGCTCTTCGATCGAGTCTGCCGTGTTACTTGCGACGCGCGCTGTCGATGCGTCAGCTGGCAAAAATGGAATCGCAAGTGCTAGATAAATTTCGTGGTGTGTCTGATGGCTTAGGACTGGGTGACATCGTGTCTCTGGGCTACGTCAAGGTGAAGCGAAAACGGTCCAGACACAGTTCGCCCGACTAATACATTACTGCAGGAGCTACTTGTCAAGCCCAATGACGGAAAAGTCTCGTGCAAAATTATAACACCATCGCCAGTACTAATGGATCTGGCAGAACAGGTGTGGGGCTGTAATTGCTTTGGGGTAGTCACCCTTTGAGTTTCATCGCTTTGAATTTGATTTCTTTTCGTCGCATCATCCAGTGGCAGAAAGCGGCAGCGTTGGCAGTGAAAGAACTCGAGTGGGTCAAAGCTATAGACTTCAAGATATCAATTCCTCGTCCGCGGAATGCTCGTGCAGGCCGCTTTTCATCATTGGCCCATGTGTCGGAAATTATTGCAGTGTCGAGTTGCAAGGGCGGAGTGGGAAAGTCTACCGTGGCCGTAAATCTCGCTTATAGGTACAAGATGTCGTAACAAATTATGATCGATTGATAGCGGATTCTTACCAGCTTTGCTCTGTTTTTTAGCCTGTCAAAACGTGGTGCTCGAGTCGGTATTTTAGACGCCGACATCTATGGACCAAGTCTGCCGACGATGGTATCACCCGACGATCGTACCATTCGTCAGTCTAAAAAAGTGAAACACTTTGTTGAACCAGTAGAATATAAAGGCGTTAAATGCATGTCGTTTGGCTTCGTGAACCAACGTGCTGCTCCTGGTGCTGGAGGTGCGACGTATGTGATTCCTCAAACGTATATTCGACCCTTAGTTGTCTTCTTGCTCGTCAAGGAATTGGAGCTGCTGTAATACGCGGTCCTATGGTGTCAAAATTGGTTGACCAGCTCATTCTCGGGACAGATTGGGGAGAGCTTGACTATCTTGTAGTGGACATGCCACCAGGTACAGGAGACATTCATATATCGATTTCTCAGCAAATGGCTATTTCAGCTGCGGTGGTCGTAACAACGCCACAGAAACTAAGGTTCAGTATTATTTCACTGTTGTGACTTACTAAAGATTGTTGTATACTAACGTCATGTCACTGCTCAGCTTCGTCGACGTTGAGAAAGGAATTGTCATGTTTGAAGACTTGAAGGTCGGCTATAAGCAGCTGATATCAATTTTTTCAGCCATTATAAGAGTGTTGTGATGGAGGTGCAGGTGAAAACTGCTGCAGTGGTAGAGAACATGTCTTACTTTGACTGCTCTCACGGGCAACGCCATTATCCGTTCGGTTGGTACTTTCTGTTTGTGCATACTGCTTCTACTGCACTTTCATCTCTCGTCATTGTGCAGGCCCAGGTCATACACAGGAACTCGTTGACAAATACAGCATGCGAAATGTATTCAAGTTGCCAATCTCAGAGCACTTCAGCTTATCAGCGGATTCGGGACGGTGTGTATATTGTATGCGTGCGGTTCATTTATTAATTGTTCTAATATGACGTATTTAATTGTGCCATAGCCCGTTCGTATTGTCTGGGTTGACCTCTGAAGAAATGGAAACCTATGACTCGCTAGCGACTACGGTAAGCATAAAGTTTGAATCGGAGTTCGGTCTCGTTTGATTATTTTTGCAAAAAAACTAGATTGCAAAGGAACTAGTGATTATGAAGCACAATGTTCGTTCGGCGCCTGAATTGCTATATGACAAAAATCGTGGCATCGTCCTTCGTTTGTACAGCACGAACGAGGCAAAGGAGGCTGTGCTACACCCAGGGGACCTTCGAGCGCGGTAAGCCAATTATGCTTTACCGAATAAGGACTTCTATTCAACTGTTTGACGTGCTTTATCACATTGTAGATGCCGCTGCGCTCAATGCACTGATGAGTTTACGGGAGACCAGGTACGGTTATAGCCCAGCTTGATTTGCAAATGTTGTGCCATAACTTTCGCATTTTGTTTGAAGATTTTGGACCCGACTACAATTTCAGATTCTATATACCCCACCGCTGTGGAGCGGAAGGTATGCCATATTCGACTGTTTTGAGTACGAATTAGCTCTGATTAAGATTTACGTGAAAGGGCAACTATGCATTTGCGGTCACGTGGAGTGATGGCCACTCTTCATCGCTATACACGTACGATATGCTTACTGCGCTTATCGCTGAGTATGCGTCTGAGCCGGGGGCAATTAAGTGACGATAGGAAAACTCGCACCAATGTGAGATTTACTGTACTCACTAATGTTTGCACGATCACAATAGAGCTAAGTTGATCCGAGCAACATAACACCATATACATACAGAGTATTTTATCAACCAGATAAAAGCGCGGTACTCGTATCATTCCTATGGCATAGCGAAGTAGTTATATTTATTTATATTGCGATTGGCTCGGTGAGGAAGGTTCAAGGCCCAATCGGAATATATTCGTGGACTTAGAGCACAACTTAATATAATTCATAGTGCAACTTGTATAAGACGCAGAAGCACAATATTTAAAAGCCAGAGAAAACGTCATTTGCACCAATCACGACATCGCGACGTGGCATGGAGTCACCTCGAGCGTCATTCTCCCTTATCTGCTGTAGCCAAGAGGAGACATGGCAAGTAATTCGGACGATGGCATCGCGTCTTTGGCTGAGCAGCTGCGACAAGAGCGCAAGAATCTGACGCTGCTTCGCCGTCCGTTTAGCGTGCTGTATCATTTTAGCGTCGTGCTCTTGCACTTCCTCAAGTGGCTGGCAGTACGTGTCCAGCGCAGCCGCGCGACGCGATTCTTGCTACTGCCGCTGCTTCTGCTTTGGCTTGTGGCCTCAAGTCGTGACGGACCACATCGGCAGCTACTAGACAACTTTAATGAAAGTGTCAAGTTTGTGGTTTGGTGGGTCGGTCTGGGCGTGCTCTCGAGCGTGGGACTGGGCACTGGGATGCACTCGGGTATCTTGTTTCTATTTCCGCACATTTTTCTCGTGGTACAGGGTGCAGAAGAGTGCAAGTCTTTGGATTTTGACAGTTATCACCATATGTGGTTTCATCCATTTGAGGCCAATTGTAACAACGTACCTGAGGTCTCGACTGTTACCTTTGCTGCCATCTTCTGGAAGGTTTTCTTGCCCTGTATGCTGTGGGGTGCAGGCACGGCCGCGGGAGAAATCCCACCCTATGCGCTTAGCCGTGCAGCTAAATTGGCCGGACAACGCAATGATGAGTTTGAAGAGATTGCCGAGGCCAAGTCCCAATTCAATCTCATGAACAATATGAAAGACTGGATGATTCGTTTTTTGGAAAAGCACGGGTTTTGGGGTGTGCTGCTCATGTCGGCGTGGCCTAACATGGCCTTTGATCTGTGTGGCATTTGCTGTGGACACTTTTTAATGCCATTCTGGACATTTTTTGGTGCTACGCTTATCGGCAAAGCGCTGATAAAGGTTAACATGCAAGCCGCATTTTTCATCACCATTTTTACGGATGCGCATCTTAAGCAGGTCGAAGCGCTGATTGGACTCGTCACGCCCGAGCAATGGAGGCTGGGGTCTCGTGTAAATGAATTTCTGCTAGAGTGTCGCACGAAATTTCATTCAGCACAGGTCAAAGCCGCAGCAGAACACGCTGGCACTGTAGCGACTCCTACTGGCAGCTTGGTCTCGCAATTAGGATCTTGGATCATGGTGGCCTTCATCGCCTACTTTGCTATCTCGTGCATTGAGCAGTTTGCACAGCAACACGCTGCCGAAGAGGATGAAAAGAAATTAAAAAAGCAGAAGTAGTAATTTGGATGCTTATTATTTGCCGCTATCACACAGTTATGTCCTAAGTGCATCAAGCAAAACAATTTTATCAAGGTTTTGATGTCATTACCATGCACGGTCTCTGGGTGTGTGTGAACCGATCAGAGAAGGAGACAACTTACCTATTAGGACAGGCATTTCCAATTCGATTTACGTTGTCTGGTATTTTTTGCCTCAGAATAGAATGCGATTAAATTTTGTAACAATGTTGCAAGATAAGAAGCAATTTTAGTCTCAGTTTACACTTAAATAGCAGCATTTTGACGGTGCACATGCAATATAGCATACTTAAAATCCGATCTGCAGAATTATATGTCACCTCTAGTAATAATTATTTTTGCATGCTGTACAATGAGGGCGGTGTAATGAGTTGGCCCGTAGTGGAGCATTTGCTCTGCAAAATCGTGAAGATGATGCAATATACGAACTTCAACGACTATTTATGATTTGTATATGCGGCTATGGGATTGCTGACTTTCTCTCGTTTTCTGGTCACACATCCGCCAGCCAATCACTAAAGCCCGTGAACCATGTGGTTTGAGCACCATCTTGCGGTAATTATACGCTAGATATCTCTATAATAATATTAAAGAGGGACACACGTTCCACTTCTCCACAAAAGGGCGATCTTGCCAATGTATTTATCTGTATTTGTATGCTAGGAAATACTCTTCAGCAAGGGGTGAGAGTGGAAGGCAGCTCACCTAATCAGCGTTAAGCTCTCAGTTGTGCTATTACCGAGGAGGGCCTCAGTGCGCTTGTTTGTCATACTGGGCACGGTAATGCTACGATGGAAGGCTTTGTTGCGGCTTTTGATCTGCTAAGGTGAAGATGAAAAAAAGTGAATATATATATGTCATTAGTTTGCAACCCTGTGCTATCTGTCAACATCCTTTTAAAAACTTTTCTATGTCGTTGGTCAATGAAGTCATGATCTTACCGTTGTTAGCCGTAACCATGTTCATAATTTTGCGTCACCACCCGCCTGCCTAATGCGACGTCATTTATCTGTCTGACATGTTTCCGGCGGTCTTATCTAAGTCTGGTGACGCCGATCCTCCATTAGATTTGAAAGAGGTGGAATCCTTTTGCATTGTGACCCAAGAGCTAGGTGCGCCTTTGTATCGACCGCCGCACTTCTCAGTGCAAAGTATTCAAACTGCGTCGGAAAGTCTTTTCTTTTTGCAGTGAGCTCTAGCTTCGTCTGGCAGCTTAAAGCGCACAGCCTTATAAGTACTCGTTCTCTCAGTCGGAAGGTCAATATGGCGGTACTATCAGCTTACCTGTACTAGCCCTTCTCGCAAGGTCGAACGTGGAAACAGCGCTCTAAGGAGATGCTATGATCATTCCACAACTCTTATAAGAATCAAACTCCTGAGGACCTTAATATTCCAACTTCAGATGTTTGATGCACCGACATTGTTCCGAACGGTAAATGATAAATGCTGACCTTTGTTATCCTAGGACCGCGAAAAGTGCTCTGGGACGTTTCTTTCACTTGCTCATAAATCACCTTTTTCTAGCGGTAGACTTTTGCATCTACTCATACCTATCCCATACTTTAGCTATTTAATGAGCCATATAATTATCTTTTCGGCGAATGCAGTCGCAAGTTTTCCCCACTGGTTTACTTAGCCTACATTTAAAAACGAAATGAGAGACCTGCAAAAAAAATTTCAAGCCTCCCATCTACTAATTTATAAACAAATGTGCATTTGAAAGCTAACGGACCTCTTATGTGCCTCACTTTGCTCAAGGAGAAGCTTTCAAGCTCCGTATATACATGAATCGCATTGTTAAAAGTAAACACAACCGTAAGTTTCTCGTCATTCCACAACGCCTCAGCGTACATACGTTTTTAAGCACACATTTAGCTCTCTTTGTCGCATTATTAGTCCGAGTAAGGTCTGCTGCTGCCATTATCAAGAATATTCCAAATAACTTTCCAAAACGTAGTGGCTAATGGCGGGTCTTCATTTGCTATTATCGCGTTCGGATAGCCATACTTAATTCATTAAGAGCCTTGTGGCTTGTTTTCCAATCGAACTGCCTGCCCCATTTTACTTTGGGACTCCATGAATCGTTTTTAATGAAAGCTCTGCTCGAGCTGGACAAAATGATTATAGTAGAGCTCTTAAAAGTGACAACACACTATGCAAGTGCGACCACTAATTAACGGCAAGCCTAAGGCAAAATCTAGATCGTGAATTGTAGAATTATAATGGTCTGTAAGAAGCCAACGTGTGCGTCGCAGGTATGAGGTCTCGCAGGTCGTAACATACATATGGCTAGTACGACTCCCCAAATGATAAAGTCGGGGACAGCGATATGAAGCGAAGAAAAAAGTTCATTGATCCATATGTTCACCACCTTTATAGTGTAGCAGATTATCTGCTCACTCGTAGTGATGCAACTGTGGTTGCTTCGAAGGGTGACTTTCCTATTTTTATCTGTGTTTAGAAATTGCATCAAAAGACGCTCGTTTTGTACGCCTGATAGATCCGTTTGTCAATATGGCTATTAAGTATGGCAGTGGAAGCCAACCTATAATCTGGTTCTGTCAAAATGTGTCAAAAGCAGTAGAGTTTGCCATTATTCGGAACGTAAACTTTGTAAAATATGACAACAGTCTTGCCACTTTTTGGAAAAAATGGGCGTATTCGTCGCTCTCTTTGACGAGGGCGAGTAATGGATTCTGGATCAAACCAGACCTCAAAGAGCTTAAAACTCAAAAGAACTTCTCTCGAAACTTCACCATTAAATTTCGTTGTTAATACCCTTCGATTATGAATAGCGTAGTTCCTTTCGGAGCCCGGACAAGATCAAAATGACTTGCTCTTGCCCTACCTCATCGAGCTGGGAATCACCGGTGGCATAGTAAAGACTTTGCAAACGACGTGTAGGCTCATGAGTGGCTCGCAAATGAGCCAGAACAGCACCCAAAAAAGGCATTTCAGCTGTTGTGCATTCCAGCACCACTCAGTTTGGCTTTTAAGGATTGGACAGGCTTTACGAGACCCGCATAATAAACTATGTACTTGTGCAAACACCTGTATAGCCTTCTCCCTTCCTGGGATTTATTATGCTTTTAACGTAGACCCAACGGCTTTTATTTAGAATTTGCGCAAATCTGATGACTAATTGCTGAGCAGTCAAGAACTTTAATTTCTTCTGCCACAAAGGCATCTAATCATAAGCTTGATTGGCTCTCGTGACCGCACCTACTTGGTTGTCAGAGCCGACTAAGCTTCATCTGAGCGGCTATGGATGATTATTAAGTCAAAGTATCTTCGGGTGAAGACTGCAATCAACGAGATAATTATGTGACATACGACTAAGCGTGGCCGGGGTGTTGAAAGTCTTTGTGGTATCGTTGACAGCTTGCATAGCTTGCTGCTAGGTGCACCATTCATCGCAAGAATATATTCGACTGATGTGAAAAAAGCAATCTGTCAAATCCAGCGCACTCTACAACATATATCCGAATATGTTGCCAAGCATCGCGTTCTTCCTCTGGATGGGTGTTAGTAAAGACACTGCTGCTTATATTAGCGCATTTTAAGCATGAATCAGACACCAGATTCCTCTTATTTTTTAAACTTGAGAAGTCGATAAAGAGTGCTGGATTCTAACTCTTCGTATTGCATTTTTTTGCCGTTCAGCGAATGAGACAATCATGTGCTCGCAATGCTTTTGGTCAGTGACAACTCCCTTAAGACAGAGTAGTTTGTGCCAGTAAGGAGCAACGCAAGCTGCCGTGATAGCCAATCCAAGACATCTTCGTATAAAACGATAAAGTGTACTTTAACATGTGCTTTCATCTCTAGGAACACCACCCAATATCTTTTTTTTCTTTTTTAGCCAGTCCAGTAGCTTCGAGGTTCAGCAATCTGATGGTTCTAGCATTGTCTCTGATTGGCCGTGACTCGCCGGCCAATATACCTGTCAATTGTCTCCATGGCCAAGGCCTCTTTGTCAAACACGGGGCGTTTAGAGAGCAATTTCGCATTGCATTTTCACTTTCCTATAGCGGCACTGTGCTACCCGCCCAGGGAGCTAAATTAATCGCCTGTGGTCCAATTCATCCACTGTCGTGCGGACCTATGTTGACCGCTTACAATTTCTTGTATTAGCAGTTGGTGGTTCCCCTGTATTAACATATATAGTGCTAGCTCAGCGGTTTTGGCAGTCGGTGCTGCTAGAAAAATACGCTTTTCACGTTAAGGAACTGTTCAAAAGAATCACCACGACTACCTTAGTTGAGGTACCGAAGCTCGCAATACCTTTGCCAGGATTTTTTGCTGAAGCCATTTTCACAACCGAGTTCGATACATGCATAAAGAAAGCCCATTTATCGACTGACTCATCATTTGTGGTCAATACAGCATCATTCTTTTTCTGTCGGAAAGAAGCTCTTGGGATTCTCTTTTGAATGTTAAACCTTAAGCTTAGCCGACTTAGACCTACCGCGAGGGCAATATGAAACTATGCTACCAAAGCTTATGAAGCGCAAATTTTGTTTTGAGAGCTTGAGTGCTATGGCGCGTTCCAGCTGCTTAGTTGTACGGCTGCATATGCACCCGCCTCATCAGGTTATAGAAGCTAGCAAGACTTGAGAGCAGTGCAAACTGCTTGTCCGACAGGATCGAGAGGGTCGTCAAATCAGAAATTGGAAAGGATTTACGTAGCCAATCAACCCGCGTGGGCCGTTGAATAGACTACTAGTGCGGGAGGAGGCGTGCAGGAAGATACACTATACTCCGGTGAACAATAGTACAGAATTTTTGGTCTCTGGGGTGTTAACAGGTGCACTAGATAGCGTTTAAAGAACTGATCTAATGATACTTATTAATGCCCTATTTTTGCTAATATAAATATCGATAGGGCCACAAAGGCTCCTTTTAAGCGGTTTTTAACACAAAAACTAGACTTAATGTAACGACCCACGTGTGTTTCTTGTAGCCTTGACATCTCCTTGCCATATCCTGAAGCAAGAAGTTCAAAACTAATGACTACCCTCTTTCAGCAAAAGATTAAGGACCCGGTCATTAAGCTGCTGAAGTCCGGCGGTATGTCTTAATGCTTGTCCCGACTTTATGTCCTCATAAAAGATATTTGTGCTGTTTCTTGTAGCCTCACCTAGCAGCGTCGCGCTAGCCATGGCTTTTGGAGTGTCCGGAGGTCTCTTTCCTATCCCTGGCGTCACCACCGTGCCCGTCATGGCTGCTATTTTTCTCTTTCGCCTAAATCCCGTTGCTGCCATGCTTACGAACTATCTCGTTACACCGCTAAACATTGCGGCTATCCCCTTCTTGATGTGCGTTGGCTGCTTCCTCTCTGTCTCATTATAGATGCTGATAGTATCCGAGTACTCGCAGTTATTATGGCTCCGTATTCTTTGGAGGAGGCGACGGGGATCAAGAATTTGCCATTGGAAGCTTTATGGAAGACATGAAAAAGGACACTATCAATACGCTGCTGCTTTTCCGCTTCAAATTGCTGCACGCTATATACATGTGGCTGCTTCTTATGCCTGCCGTTACACTTGTTATCTATGGCGTGCTCACGCCCGTGCTGCGTCTTGTTATGCCCAAGAGTAAGGACGAGCGCAAACATTCTTGAAGTTTAGTCATTGACCATTTGCCCGTAAACTTTTCGAAGACATTCAATAACAAATCATAAGGGCTTAGTTTCCTTACATTTTTCAGTCGTACACGTCGCACTGGCGGCGATCCAAGCAAACGGCACACGGTACGCTTAGCAGCTTGTCGAAAGAGTTCGCAACAAAATGCCTGGCTTATCCTTTGAGTAGCGCGCTGCACATATCAGCAATTTTGATAATGTTAATTATTTAACCGTTAACTGTATCTACGACGCTTCACATGGGTCAATCGTATAAGCAGCACGTGGGACGACAAATTTTTCGAGTCGCCGTCGTTTCTTCATGCTGCTTTACCTATGCTAGAGTCATTTTCACGTCTTCTTTTTCCGCCAGTGCCGAGGAAGAGAGCGATGGCTTGGTGATGCTATTTATTTTAATCTGCTGTACTAGTTTGAAAGCTTTCGTTTCTATCAAAAAGTAGATCTTATAACAGTCGCTTACCTAACATAAAAGCTCTCAATTAACCTTCCAAGAGGTGTTGTATTTTTTTATTTTGCTAATCGCGCAGCATTGCGCCTTTCTTCAAGCTCTACGTGTGCTCTCTTTGTTTTCGAGCTGCCATTCAACGTGTAATTGCGATCAAGAAATGTCCGCTTGTTTTGTTTTATTGCGATCTGCTTTTCATATTGCAATTGCCTTGACGTCTTACTCATTTTGACACAATGTGTCGCTTCCGCCGTCACTTGAGCAAGGACTTCCTCTTTCTTTTCAGTTTGGGCACGGGAGGCTTCGGCCATTCGCGCGATAAAATTGTTTTTTATGTCCCCCCAAGCATTTAAATAGCGAAACGCGGCGCCACACATTTGACATTTCTTCCTCTTGTCTTTATATTCGGAATATGACTGTGAAACGCAGCACTGTGGACACGCCTTCTTATCCTGTCACAGCAAAATCAAAAAGATTAAATAAATGAACAAGCGTTCGAAAGTATTATTGCTCAAGTAATAACTCGGCGTACTAGGCGGGCGTTGTAGTCGTTCTCGCCGCGATACAAGTCAAGCTTCTAAAACAACAAAGACTTCATAGTAAATCATTCGATCATAGGAGTGGCTCCGCCCATCACGACTTACTCTCTGACGGTTCCTTTCCGCAGCTTCCATTCGAGATAAGAAGCTTGACCCCGAGTCAACTCCATCACTGTAGTCATCCCTAGAAGAAGCTCTTACACGCTGAGCTGCAACCATTCGCAATTGAAAGCGGCAGTGCTGCTCTTCGTCGTCAGTAGCAAATTTGCGAGCCGAGGGTTTCTTCAGCGGAACCGAAAGAATGTTAAATCGCTTCTACAAAATAAATAGTAGCAAATTCCATGTAAAAGCAGCATCAACGTTGAAAAGGTATCGACACGAACTCGAATAGTTGCTGGAATTGTGACATTCACGATTAGTATGCACATAATGCTTGAGTTTGAGTTACGCAAAGCAACCGGAACCTACCAGGCGAAGAGGCTACCACTTCCTTTCTTAATTTCTCAATAATTTTCATCGTTGTTGCAGCCCGAAGCAGCTTTTCTTCGTAAATTGCAGACTTTGTGACCGGTTTTAATTTGGCACTTTGAGCGTTGCGTGAGACAGTCGTAATTCCGTCTTGGCTTTTAGTAACATTTGATACTGTCGTAGCTGATGAAGTTGGTGAAAGTGTTTGCAATCTCTTGAAGTTGGAGACCCTTGACGCGGGCCGTGTAGAACTCTTTTCTTCTGTGTTCGCAGGGTCGACTACTAATTCTGTTTTAATTGCTGGAACGGAGTTCTCACTTGTCTGCAGATGTTTCTCTATTAGCTGAATCGACTGTACTTTAGCTAGCACGTCCGCTAATTCGGCGTCGTCGCTCCTATCAGCGTCATCATCAATAAAATATGCGTTTGCGTAGCTGTCATCCTCGTCTTCACAAGCGATCTCCATTTCACTCTCCAAGCAAAGACTTGATATCACTCATGAAGTTGCCAAATTGTTCTATTCATGTGCTTGTCAGCAAAAATAGATGCATCTCGAAAACTCTAAGCAGCAACCAATAACGAGCGAAGAGTCGAATAATGCCATCGGAGCAGGATGTTGAATACTTGAAAGCAAAGGTGGGATATGCGTTAGAGTTTTTGCTGCAAGCTGCAGACGAGCGCGTAAGCTGGAATCAGTCGAAGACCCGACAACATCAGAGAGATCAGCGTACACATTTTTGCCCGGAATTTACTTAAGTAGGTCATCCCAATACCTACAACATGAAGAGAACGATGTGATATCGCCTGCATCATCGAGCATTTCACCGAGTGTCGGAAATCAGGGTGGCGATAGCACGACTCAGATCATACTTCATGGAGACAATAAATTTGAATACCTGCGGACTATAAAGCGTAGCGGTGCGCGTGCGATGGAATTGACAGTAGAAATGGAAGGAGACTGGTCCAAACCAGTGCTTAACAGGACTCGAAGAGGGCAGAATGACCAGCGTGTCACTCTGCAGGCACAGCGTATCCGTTTTCAATGGCTGCCAAATTATGGTAAGCGCGCAAGTAAGCAAAGACAATTTTTTTGACTAAATGTTAATGATCCTAGAAAGGCAAACGAGTCTAGAACCGCTTGCGCGTCACGATACTGACTGGGAAAATGTCGGTTCAAGCGAGCAAGGATTTTCTTCTGTTGTTATGGTTTTCCAGTGTCTGAGCGGATGTTTAGAAAACATTGGTGCTGTTATGCCATTGCAGATCTTGCCAAACTCACCTGCTTGTCGAATCCTTGCGGGTTTCTCAAAGGAGATCGCTGACGAGTTGGGAACACCGGTGGATGTGATGACAGAGCAGTGGTTACCATCTAGCGGCCTGCGTCTCTTTTTGGCAAGAAACGCGAAAGAAGTGAAAGTCAAGAAGTTTAATCCTTTCTTCTGGTACGTTTGACGCTCTCGAGCTCACTCCCTCTCGGTCTTGTAAATTGTTGCCCATTAATTATCGTCCTGGTCTTGCAGTCTTACCGTCGCTCTGCGCACTGGCCATCACTCATCAGCTAAAAATTAAAAAATGAGCTTTGCCTTCTTAGCGCTTAAGCTTTAAGTTTACCGGCCTTATTGAGGTGCATAAGCAATGAGTACAAGCCAGTTAGTTCAACTTTTTCATTGTAAAGTTGGTTTCTTAGTATTGTATTGTATTGAATTACGTTATCGCGTTGCCAAGTTATGCACGTACTAGGCTCTATGGCTAGTCCACGGCATAGAGTGGTGTCCGCATACGTCGGGTCTCGTTCGGCGGGCAGTGCAGCCAGCACCGAGGCCGTGAGGGTCTTCCATTATTTTGTGTGATTCTGACTTGGTAAGAGCCCAGGTGGCGCCCTAGTGCTGGAGACCGTCGCGTCGAGGGTGAAACTCGTTAGAGACCTGCAGATGCCCGAGAGCACCTGCCCGAAGCGCGCGAGCATTTAGCCCCCGCGCTTGGAAGGAGGGCGTCACCCCAACCTTTTCCGAAAATTGGTTTCTTAGTCTGAAGTATTATTGATGTATACCTCCGTCGTTTCATACGTATACCGGAGGTAGCAACCACTTGCCATCAGAGATTACACGTCTACGTTTAGATCCTGACTTTGATTGTTGTAAAGTTTTGTTGTAAAATATTGTGCAATCCGCTCGCTTCATATTTTGTCGACAAAGGCGAGCTTTCGTGATAAAAGGCCTAGGCACCGTCTAAATAAGAGATCCAGAGTAATTAATGCATTAAAAATATAGGACCAAAGTATCGGTCTTTAAATTGCAATCTGTTACACAGATCGGAGCTCGTGAAGATGGAAGTGGTAAAAGGTCGTTTAACAGCAAATTTTGCTCGCGCTGTTCAAGGTGTTGTGTGACGTCGTCATACATGCAGATAGGAAGGTAGATTGACTCTCAAAAATTCCCGCTTACAACCCGCAAGCCATTCTACTCGGGAGGCTTGCTAGCTCCAAATTTCCCTGAAAGCGGTTGAATTTAAAGCGTTGCTACTAAGCAGAAAGCTTGTAATTATAATATTAAAAAAGAACAATACTTTCTTATGGAATTATGGCGATACAATTGGCACTAATGCCATACAATTGTTCGAGCCAAAAGTTAGTGACTAATGATCCTTTGGAAGAGCTGAGACGTTTCACGGCCTCACCATAGCACAACCTGTCGTTTAGTTTTAAGAGACGCGATAGAGCCATTACTTGGAAATAATGATCGTTTTGACGAGCTGAGACTTTTACGTTCTCGAAACAGCCCGGTCAACTTTTTTGGACATGCACCTATGCGTTCGAGCCAATGAACGATCCTTTAAAACAGCTGAGGCGTTACGTCTACTCAAAACTGCACAACATGTCCTAGTTGACATCCGTAAGCGCCATACCTTCAAATATATAAACCGGTTAGAAAATGAGACGTCTCACGGCCTCAGAATAGCACAACCTATCTTTCTTGAGTAGCACAAGGCAGTAGAGTCATAACTTTGTAAAGATCGTCTTAAAAGCTGAGAGGTCTCACAGTCTCTAGACCGCACAACGTGTATATTAAGGCATGCGAAGAGATTGGAGCCATAACTTAGTGAAAGTGATCTTTATCAAGAATTGAAGCGACTCACGGCCTCAGAGCAGTATGATCTGTTTTTTAGGCATGCAAGGACGTATTTGAGCCATAACTTTGTGTTAAACGATTCATTTGAAAACCTGGAACGTTCCACCGTTTCAATGCAGCACGGTCTATCTATCCAGAATCTGGAAGACGCGATAGAGCGATTGCTTAGAGAGCAAAAAATGTCCCGTTTGAAAAGCTTAGACGTCTCACGGCCTAAAAACAGCACAACCTACCTTGTGTAGCACAAAGTCTTTGGAGTCATAACTTTGAAGCTAATAAATCTCTTAAAAAGCTGAGTAGTGTCACGGCCTTTGAACATTTTTCTTTTTAGGCATGTGCAGACGCGTTGGAGCCATAACGTCGTGATTAATGATGTTTATCAAGAGCTGAAGCGACTCATGGTCGTAAAACAGCCTGATCTGTTTTTCCAAGCGGGCACAGACGTGTTCGAGCCATAACTCTGTGTATAATGATCCAATTATATAATTGGGGCGTTCCACCGCATCAAAGCAGCACGGTCTGTCTGTCCAAACTCTGAAAAAGGCGAAAGAGCCATTTCACAAAGAACAATCATCGGCTCGAAGAGCAGAGACCTTTCACGACCTAAAAATAGCATGATTTGTGTCCTTGAACATGCACAGATGCGTTTGAGCCCTAACCGAATGATAACCGATCATCTAAAACAGCTGAGATATCACATAGACACAAAACAGCACAACATATCGTTGTTGACATACATAGACGCCTTAAGGCCATACCTTCAAGACTATTAATCCGTTTAAAGAACTGAGACATCTCACGGCCTTAGAATAGCGCAACCTACCTTGAGAAGCACAAACATGTTGATATTATGACTTTGAAAAAAGTAATTCCTTGGAAAAGCTGAATCGTCTCATGGCCTCTGAACAGCACAATATGTCTTATATGGCATGCGCAGACGTTAGAGCCACAACTGAGTGAAAATTATCTTTATCAAGAATTGAAGCGACGCACGGCCTTAGGATAGTATGATCTATTTTCTTTGGCACGTTCAGACGTGTTAGAGCCATAACTTAGTAAACAATAATTCTTTAAGGAGTTTGAAAGTTCCACCGCCTCAGCACAGCACGGTTTGTGTGTCCAGACTCTGAAAGATGCGATAAAGCCATTACTTAGGGAACAATGATCGTCTCAAAGCGCTGAGACCTTTCATGAGCTCAAAACTGCATGTTTTGTTTCCTTGGACATGCACAGATGTGTTCCAGTCGTGATCTAATGACAACTGAATCTTTTAAGCAGCTGAGACGTCACATAGACTCAAAATAGCACAATCTATCCTTACTGACATACATAGAGGCCTTTCGACTATACTATCTAGGCTATTGAATCTTTTAAAGAAATCAGACGTCTCACGGCCTAAGAATACCACAACCTATCCCACGGCCTCTAAATAGCACAATATGTCATCTATGGCATTCGAAGACGTTAGAGCCATAACTGAGAGAACATTTTCTCTATCAAGGGTTGAAGCGACTAACGGCCTAAAAAATGTATGATCTATTTTCTTAGGCATGTACAGACGTGTTAGAGCCATGACTTAGTGAAAAATGATTCTTTAAGTAGCCTGGAAATTCAACCCCCTCAACACACCTCGGTCTGTCTGTCCAGACTATGAAAAGAAGCGATTGAGCGATTACTTAGGGAACAATGATCGTCTCGAAGAGCTGAGGCCTTTCACGAGCTCAAAATATCACAATTTGCTTCCTTGGACATGCGCAGATGCGTTTGTGCCGAATTTTTTTTTACCGATCCTTCAAAGCGCTGAGACATCACATAGACTCAAAACAGCACAATATATCCTCGGTTGCATAGATTTAGGCCTTTAGGTCATACCTTCAAAAACAATAAACCGTTAAAAATTGGGACGTCTCACAGTCTTCAAATAGCACAACCTACCTTGAGAAGAACGAACGCGTCGGATTCAAAACTTTGGGAATGATGATCTCTTTGAAACGCTGAAGCGTCTTACGTCCTCTGAACAGCACAATGTGTCTTTTAAGGCATGCGCATACGTCGGAGCCATAAACAAGTGAAAATGATCTTTATCAAGAGTTGATGCGACTCACGGCCTTGAAACAGTATGATTTGTTTTATGAGGCTTGAACAGACGCCTTAAAACCATACATGAGTAAATAATGATCCAACAAGGAGCCCGAACGTTCCACGGCCTCAACACAGCACGGTTTGTCTGTCCAGACGCTTAGAGACGCGATAGAGCCATTACCTAGAAAACACAATGATCGTCTCAAAGAGCTTGGACCTTTCAAGACCCCAAAAAGGCATGCTTTGTTTTTTTTTTGACATGCGCAAATCAATTCGAGACAAAAGCTAATGATTACCGATCCTTCAAAGCAGCTGAGACGTCATATAGACTCAAAACAGCACAAAATATCCTCGGTTACATACATTGTGGCCTTAAGGTCACATCTTCAAAAATAATAGACCGTTAAAAATTGAGACGTCTCACAGTCTTCAAATAGCACAACCTACCTTGAGAAGAACGAATGCGTTGGATTCAAAACTTTGGGAGTAATGATCTTTTTGAAACGCTGGAACGTCTTACGCCCTCTGAACAGCACAATGTGTCTTTTAAGGCATGCGCATACGTCGGAGCCATAACCAAGTGAAAATGATCTTTATCAAGAGTTGATGCGACTCACGGCCTTGAAACAGTATGATCTGTTTTATGAGGCATGAACAGACGCCTTAAAACCATACATAAGTAAATAATGATCCTATTAAGAAGCCTGAGCGTTCCACGGCCTCAACACAGCACGGTCTGTCTGTCCAGACGCTTACAGACGCGATAAATTCATTGCTGAATGAATAATGATCGTCTCGAAGAGCTGACACCTTTCACGACCTCAGAAGAGCATGCTCTGTCTTTTTGGACATGCGCAGATGCGTTCAAGCTAAACCCTATGATGTCTGATATTTTCAAGCAGCTGAGACGTCGCATATATTTATACAGCTCTTGTTGACATACATAGACGAGTGAATGCCATATTTTCATAATATACCGATTGGAATACTGTGACGTCTCGTGGGCTCAGAAAAGCATGATCTACCTTCCTTGAGAAGAACAAGCATATTGGATTCATAACTTTGGAATTAATGCTTCCTTCTAAAAGCTGGAACGTCTCTCGGCCTCTGAACAGCACAATATGCCTTTAAGGCATGCGCAGACATTGAATCCATATTTAAATGAAAATTATCTCTTTCAAGAGCTGAAGCGACTCACGGCCTCGGAACAATATGATCAGTTTTCTTGGCACGTACAAATGTGTTCGAGCCAAAATTAAAAAATAATGACCCTTCGAGGAACCCGGAAGTCCCACCGCCTCAACACAGCACAATCTGTCTGTCCAGACGCTTAAAGACGCGATAGAGCCATTACTAAGAAAAGAATGATCGTCTCGAAGAGATGGGACCTTTCACGACCTCAAATAAGCATGCTTTGTTCTATTTGGACATGCGCAGATGCGTTCGGGACAAAAAATATTACCAATCCTTAAAAAAAGCTGAGACGCCCAAAAGACTCAAAACAGCACAATATATCCTTGTTGACTTACAAAGACACATTAGTGCCATACCTTTATGAAAATTAAACCGTTAAAGAGATGAAGGCGCCTCACGGCCTTAAAATAGCACACCTTTCCTTGAGAAACACAATGCGTTGGTGGAATAGCTTTGGGGAAAAGGATCTCTTTAAGAGATAGAATGTCTCACGGCCTCTAAAAAGCACAATATGTCTTTTTAGGCATGCGCAGACGTTGGAGGCATAACTAAGTCAAATGATCTTAATCGAGAGTTAAAGCGACTCACGTCCTTACAATGGTACGATCTGTTTTATAAGGCACATACAGACGTGTTAGAGCCATAACTTAAAAATAGTTTTCTTTTGAGGAGCTGAGACGCTTCAACGCCTCAAGATAGCATGGTCTGTCCACCCAGACTCTAAAGAAGCGCGATGGAGCCATTACTAAGGGAACAATGATCGTCTCGAAGAGCTGAGACCTTTCACGAGCTCAAAATATCACGATTT
The DNA here is from genome assembly GCA_001695595.3 of Plasmopara viticola. NCBI lineage: Eukaryota > Oomycota > Peronosporomycetes > Peronosporales > Peronosporaceae > Plasmopara > Plasmopara viticola. The sequence continues at coordinate 26,285 of MBPM02000169.1, read as the reverse complement.
GCTTCCTTGGACATGCGCAGATGCGTTTGTGCCGAAAAAAAGATTATCGTTTCTTTAAAGCAGCTGAGACGTCACATAGACTCAAAACAGCACAATATATCCTCGATTATATACATTGAGGCCTTAAGGTCATACCTTCAAAATAACAGACCGTTAAAATTGTGACGTCTCACAGTCTTCAAATAGCACAACCTACCTTGAGAAGCACGAACGCGTTGGATTCAAACTTTGAGAGTAATGATCTCTTTGAAACGCTGGAACGTCTTACGCCCTCTGAACAGCAGAATATGTCTTTTAAGGCATGATACGTCGGAGCCATAATCAAGTGAAAATGATCTTTATCAAGAGTTGATGCGACTCACGGCCTTGGAACAGTATGATCTGTTTTTTTAGGCATGTAAAGACAAATTAGAGCCATACGTTAGTATATAATGATCCTATTAAGAAGCCTATACGTTCCACGGCCTCAACACATCACGGTCTGTCTGTCTAGACGCTTACAGACGCGATAAATTCATTGCTGAATGAATAATGACCGTCTCGAAGAGCTGACACCTTTCACGACCTCAGAAGAGCATGCTCTGTCTTTTTGGACATGCGCAGGTGCGTTCGAGCTAAACCCGAATATGTCCGATCTTTTCAAGCAGCTGAGACGTCACATAGACCTTAAACAGCCCTTTATATCCTCGTTGATTGATGAGTGAATGCATTTTTTCAAGTGAACCGATTGGAATACTGTGACGTCTCGTAGGCTAAGAACAGCACGATCTACCTTCCTTGAGAGAAACAAACTGGCTTACTTCATTACTTTGGAATTAATGATTCCTTTCAAAAGCTGGAATGTCTCACGGCCTGTGAACAGCACAATATGCCTTTAAGGCATGCGCAGACGTTATAGTCTTATTTAAGTGAAAATTACCTTTTTATTTAGAGCCGAAGCGACTCACGGCCTCAGTATGATCTGTTTTCTTAGGCACGTACAGACGTGTTAGAGCCAAAATTTAGTAAATAATGACCCTACAAGGAGCCCAGTAGTCCCATCGCCTCAACACAGCACGGTTTGTCTGTCCAGACGCTTAGAGACGCGATAGAGCCATTACCTAGAAAACATAATGATCGTCTCAAAGAGCTTGGACCTTTCAAGACCCCAAATAAGCATGCTTTGTTTTATTTTTTGACATGCGCAAATCAATTCGAGACAAAAGCTAATGATTACCGATCCTTCAAAGCAGCTGAGACGTCATATAGACTCAAAACAGCACAAAATATCCTCGGTTACATACATTGTGGCCTTAAGGTCATATCTTCAAAAATAATAGACCGTTAAAAATTGAGACGTCTCACAGTCTTCAAATAGCACACCTACCTTGACAAGAACGAACGCGTTGGATTCAAAACTTTGGGAGTAATGATCTCTTTGAAACGCTGGAACGTCTTACGTCCTCTGAACAACACAATGTGTCTTTTAAGGCATGCGCATACGTCGGAGCCATAACCAAGTGAAAATGATCTTTATCAAGAGTTGATGCGACTCACGGCCTTGAAACAGTATGATCTGTTTTATGAGGCATGAACAGACGCCTTAAAACCATACATTAGTAAATAATGATCCTATTAAGAAGCCTGAGCGTTCCACGGCCTCAACACAGCACGGTCTGTCTGTCCAGACGCTTACAGACGCGATAAATTCATTGCTGAATGAATAATGATCGTCTCGAAGAGCTGACACCTTTCACGACCTCAGAAGAGCATGCTCTGTCTTTTTGGACATGCGCAGATGCGTTCAAGCTAAACCCTATGATGTCTGATATTTTCAAGCAGCTGAGACGTCGCATATATTTATACAGCTCTTGTTGACATACATAGACGAGTGAATGCCATATTTTCATAATATACCGATTGGAATACTGTGACGTCTCGTGGGCTCAGAAAAGCATGATCTACCTTCCTTGAGAAGAACAAGCATATTAGATTCATAACTTTGGAATTAATGATTCCTTCTAAAAGCTGGAACGTCTCTCGGCCTCTGAACAGCACAATATGCCTTTAAGGCATGCGCAGACATTGAATCCATATTTAAATGAAAATTATCTCTTTCAAGAGCTGAAGCGACTCACGGCCTCGGAACAATATGATCAGTTTTCTTGGCACGTACAAATGTGTTCGAGCCAAAATTAAAAAATAATGACCCTTCGAGGAACCCGGAAGTCCCACCGCCTCAACACAGCACAATCTGTCTGTCCAGACGCTTAGAGACGCGATAGAGCCATTACTAAGAAAAGAATGATCGTCTCGAAGAGATGGGACCTTTCACGACCTCAAATAAGCATGCTTTGTTCTATTTGGACATGCGCAGATGCGTTCGGGACAAAAAATATTACCAATCCTTAAAAAAAGCTGAGACGCCCAAAAGACTCAAAACAGCACAATATATCCTTGTTGACTTACAAAGACACATTAGTGCCATACCTTTATGAAAATTAAACCGTTAAAGAGATGAAGGCGCCTCACGGCCTTAAAATAGCACACCTTTCCTTGAGAAACACAATGCGTTGGTGGAATAGCTTTGGGGAAAAGGATCTCTTTAAGAGATAGAATGTCTCACGGCCTCTAAAAAGCACAATATGTCTTTTTAGGCATGCGCAGACGTTGGAGGCATAACTAAGTCAAATGATCTTAATCGAGAGTTAAAGCGACTCACGTCCTTACAATGGTACGATCTGTTTTATAAAACACATACAGACGTGTTAGAGCCATAACTTAAAAATAGTTTTCTTTTGAGGAGCTGAGACGCTTCAACGCCTCAAGATAGCATGGTCTGTCCACCCAGACTCTAAAGAGGCGCGATGAGCCATTACTAAGGGAACAATGATCGTCTCGAAGAGCTGAGACCTTTCACGAGCTCAAAATATCACGATTTGCTTCCTTGGACATGCGCAGATGCGTTTGTGCCGAAAAAAAGATTATCGTTTCTTTAAAGCAGCTGAGACGTCACATAGACTCAAAACAGCACAATATATCCTCGATTATATACATTGAGGCCTTAAGGTCATACCTTCAAAATAACAGACCGTTAAAAATTGTGACGTCTCACAGTCTTCAAATAGCACAACCTACCTTGAGAAGAACGAACGCGTCGGATTCAAAACTTTGGGAGTAATGATCTTTTTGAAACGCTGGAACGTCTTACGCCCTCTGAACAGCACAATGTGTCTTTTAAGGCATGCGCATACGTCGGAGCCATAACCAAGTGAAAATGATCTTTATCAAGAGTTGATGCGACTCACGGCCTTGAAACAGTATGATCTGTTTTATGAGGCATGAACAGACGCCTTAAAACCATACATAGTAAATAATGATCCTATTAAGAAGCCTGACGTTCCACGGCCTCAACACAGCACGGTCTGTCTGTCCAGACGCTTACAGACGCGATAAATTCATTGCTGAATGAATAATGATCGTCTCGAAGAGCTGACACCTTTCACGACCTCAGAAGAGCATGCTCTGTCTTTTTGGACATGCGCAGATGCGTTCAAGCTAAACCCTATGATGTCTGATATTTTCAAGCAGCTGAGACGTCGCATATATTTATACAGCTCTTGTTGACATACATAGACGAGTGAATGCCATATTTTCATAATATACCGATTGGAATACTGTGACGTCTCGTGGGCTCAGAAAAGCATGATCTACCTCCCTTGAGAAGAACAAGCATATTGGATTCATAACTTTGGAATTAATGCTTCCTTCTAAAAGCTGGAACGTCTCTCGGCCTCTGAACAGCACAATATGCCTTTAAGGCATGCGCAGACATTGAATCCATATTTAAATGAAAATTATCTCTTTCAAGAGCTGAAGCGACTCACGGCCTCGGAACAATATGATCAGTTTTCTTTGGCACGTACAAATGTGTTCGAGCCAAAATTTAAAAAATAATGACCCTTCGAGGAACCCGGAAGTCCCACCGCCTCAACACAGCACAATCTGTCTGTCCAGACGCTTAAAGACGCGATAGAGCCATTACTAAGAAAAGAATGATCGTCTCGAAGAGATGGGACCTTTCACGACCTCAAATAAGCATGCTTTGTTCTATTTGGACATGCGCAGATGCGTTCGGGACAAAAAATATTACCAATCCTTAAAAAAAGCTGAGACGCCCAAAAGACTCAAAACAGCACAATATATCCTTGTTGACTTACAAAGACACATTAGTGCCATACCTTTATGAAAATTAAACCGTTAAAGAGATGAAGGCGCCTCACGGCCTTAAAATAGCACACCTTTCCTTGAGAAACACAATGCGTTGGTGGAATAGCTTCGGGGAAAAGGATCTCTTTAAGAGATAGAATGTCTCACGGCCTCTAAAAAGCACAATATGTCTTTTTAGGCATGCGCAGACGTTGGAGGCATAACTAAGTCAAATGATCTTAATCGAGAGTTAAAGCGACTCACGTCCTTACAATGGTACGATCTGTTTTATAAAACACATACAGACGTGTTAGAGCCATAACTTAAAAATAGTTTTCTTTTGAGGAGCTGAGACGCTTCAACGCCTCAAGATAGCATGGTCTGTCCACCCAGACTCTAAAGAGGCGCGATGGAGCCATTACTAAGGGAACAATGATCGTCTCGAAGAGCTGAGACCTTTCACGAGCTCAAAATATCACGATTTGCTTCCTTGGACATGCGCAGATGCGTTTGTGCCGAAAAAAGATTATCGATTCTTAAAGCAGCTGAGACGTCACATAGACTCAAAACAGCACAATATATCCTCGATTATATACATTGAGGCCTTAAGGTCATACCTTCAAAAAACAGACCGTTAAAAATTGTGACGTCTCACAGTCTTCAAATAGCACAACCTACCTTGAGAAGCACGAACGCGTTGGATTCAAACTTTGGAGTAATGATCTCTTTGAAACGCTGGAACGTCTTACGCCCTCTGAACAGCACAATGTGTCTTTTAAGGCATGCGTATACGTCGGAGCCATAATCAAGTAAAAATATTCTGTATCAAGAGTTGATGCGACTCACGGCCTTGGAACAGTATGATCTGTTTTTTAGGCATGTAAAGACAAATTAGAGCCATACGTTAGTATATAATGATCCTATTAAGAAGCCTATACGTTCCACGGCCTCAACACATCACGGTCTGTCTGTCTAGACGCTTACAGACGCGATAAATTCATTGCTGAATGAATAATGATCGTCTCGAAGAGCTGAGACCTTTCACGACCTCAGAAGAGCATGCTCTGTCTTTTTGGACATGCGCAGGTGCGTTCGAGCTAAACCCGAAAATGTCCGATCTTTTCAAGCAGCTGAGACGTCACATAGACCTTAAACAGCCCTTTATATCCTCGTTGATTGATGAGTGAATGCCATTTTTTCAAGTGAACCGATTGGAATACTGTGACGTCTCGTAGGCTAAGAACAGCACGATCTACCTTCCTTGAGAGAAACAAACTGGCTTACTTCATTACTTTGGAATTAATGATTCCTTTCAAAAGCTGGAATGTCTCACGGCCTGTGAACAGCACAATATGCCTTTAAGGCATGCGCAGACGTTATAGTCTTATTTAAGTGAAAATTACCTTTTTATTTAGAGCCGAAGCGACTCACGGCCTCAGTATGATCTGTTTTCTTAGGCACGTACAGACGTGTTAGAGCCAAAATTTAGTAAATAATGACCCTACAAGGAGCCCAGTAGTCCCATCGCCTCAACACAGCACGGTTTGTCTGTCCAGACGCTTAGAGACGCGATAGAGCCATTACCTAGAAAACATAATGATCGTCTCAAAGAGCTTGGACCTTTCAAGACCCCAAATAAGCATGCTTTGTTTTATTTTTTGACATGCGCAAATCAATTCGAGACAAAAGCTAATGATTACCGATCCTTCAAAGCAGCTGAGACGTCATATAGACTCAAAACAGCACAAAATATCCTCGGTTACATACATTGTGGCCTTAAGGTCATATCTTCAAAAATAATAGACCGTTAAAAATTGAGACGTCTCACAGTCTTCAAATAGCACACCTACCTTGAGAAGAACGAACGCGTTGGATTCAAAACTTTGGGAGTAATGATCTTTTTGAAACGCTGGAACGTCTTACGTCCTCTGAACAACACAATGTGTCTTTTAAGGCATGCGCATACGTCGGAGCCATAACCAAGTGAAAATGATCTTTATCAAGAGTTGATGCGACTCACGGCCTTGAAACAGTATGATCTGTTTTATGAGGCATGAACAGACGCCTTAAAACCATACATTAGTAAATAATGATCCTATTAAGAAGCCTGAACGTTCCACGGCCTCAACACAGCACGGTCTGTCTGTCCAGACGCTTACAGACGCGATAAATTCATTGCTGAATGAATAATGATCGTCTCGAAGAGCTGACACCTTTCACGACCTCAGAAGAGCATGCTCTGTCTTTTTGGACATGCGCAGATGCGTTCAAGCTAAACCCTATGATGTCTGATATTTTCAAGCAGCTGAGACGTCGCGTATATTTATACAGCTCTTGTTGACATACATAGACGAGTGAATGCCATATTTTCATAATATACCGATTGGAATACTGTGACGTCTCGTGGGCTCAGAAAAGCATGATCTACCTTCCTTGAGAAGAACAAGCATATTAGATTCATAACTTTGGAATTAATGCTTCCTTCTAAAAGCTGGAACGTCTCTCGGCCTCTGAACAGCACAATATGCCTTTAAGGCATGCGCAGACATTGAATCCATATTTAAATGAAAATTATCTCTTTCAAGAGCTGAAGCGACTCACGGCCTCGGAACAATATGATCAGTTTTCTTGGCACGTACAAATGTGTTCGAGCCAAAATTAAAAAATAATGACCCTTCGAGGAACCCGGAAGTCCCAACGCCTCAACACAGCACAATCTGTCTGTCCAGACGCTTAAAGACGCGATAGAGCCATTACTAAGAAAAGAATGATCGTCTCGAAGAGATGGGACCTTTCACGACCTCAAATAAGCATGCTTTGTTCTATTTGGACATGCGCAGATGCGTTCGGGACAAAAAATATTACCAATCCTTAAAAAAAGCTGAGACGCCCAAAAGACTCAAAACAGCACAATATATCCTTGTTGACTTACAAAGACACATTAGTGCCATACCTTTATGAATAATAAACCGTTAAAGAAATTAAGGCGTCTCACGGCCTTAAAATAGCACACCTTTCCTTGAGAAACACAATGCGTTGGTGGAATAGCTTCGGGGAAAAGGATCTCTTTAAGAGATAGAATGTCTCACGGCCTCTAAAAAGCACAATATGTCTTTTTAGGCATGCGCAGACGTTGGAGGCATAACTAAGTCAAATGATCTTAATCGAGAGTTAAAGCGACTCACGTCCTTACAATGGTACGATCTGTTTTGTAAGGCACGTACAGACGTGTTAGAGCCATAACTTTAAAAATATTTTCTTTTGAGGAGCTGAGACGCTTCAACGCCTCAAGATAGCATGGTCTGTCCACCCAGACTCTAAAGAGGCGCGATGGAGCCATTACTAAGGGAACAATGATCGTCTCGAAGAGCTGAGACCTTTCACGAGCTCAAAATATCACGATTTGCTTCCTTGGACATGCGCAGATGCGTTTGTGCCGAAAAAAAGATTATCGTTTCTTTAAAGCAGCTGAGACGTCACATAGACTCAAAACAGCACAATATATCCTCGATTATATACATTGAGGCCTTAAGGTCATACCTTCAAAAATAACAGACCGTTAAAAATTGTGACGTCTCACAGTCTTCAAATAGCACAACCTACCTTGAGAAGCACGAACGCGTTGGATTCAAACTTTGAGAGTAATGATCTCTTTGAAACGCTGGAACGTCTTACGCCCTCTGAACAGCAGAATATGTCTTTTAAGGCATGATACGTCGGAGCCATAATCAAGTGAAAATGATCTTTATCAAGAGTTGATGCGACTCACGGCCTTGGAACAGTATGATCTGTTTTTTTAGGCATGTAAAGACAAATTAGAGCCATACGTTAGTATATAATGATCCTATTAAGAAGCCTATACGTTCCACGGCCTCAACACATCACGGTCTGTCTGTCTAGACGCTTACAGACGCGATAAATTCATTGCTGAATGAATAATGATCGTCTCGAAGAGCTGACACCTTTCACGACCTCAGAAGAGCATGCTCTGTCTTTTTGGACATGCGCAGGTGCGTTCGAGCTAAACCCGAAATGTCCGATCTTTTCAAGCAGCTGAGACGTCACATAGACCTTAAACAGCCCTTTATATCCTCGTTGATTGATGAGTGAATGCCATTTTTTCAAGTGAACCGATTGGAATACTGTGACGTCTCGTAGGCTAAGAACAGCACGATCTACCTTCCTTGAGAGAAACAAACTGGCTTACTTCATTACTTTGGAATTAATGATTCCTTTCAAAAGCTGGAATGTCTCACGGCCTGTGAACAGCACAATATGCCTTTAAGGCATGCGCAGACGTTATAGTCTTATTTAAGTGAAAATTACCTTTTTATTTAGAGCCGAAGCGACTCACGGCCTCAGTATGATCTGTTTTCTTAGGCACGTACAGACGTGTTAGAGCCAAAATTTAGTAAATAATGACCCTACAAGGAGCCCAGTAGTCCCATCGCCTCAACACAGCACGGTTTGTCTGTCCAGACGCTTAGAGACGCGATAGAGCCATTACCTAGAAAACATAATGATCGTCTCAAAGAGCTTGGACCTTTCAAGACCCCAAATAAGCATGCTTTGTTTTATTTTTTGACATGCGCAAGTCAATTCGAGACAAAAGCTAATGTTACCGATCCTCCAAAGCAGCTGAGACGTCATATAGACTCAAAACAGCACAAAATATCCTCGGTTACATACATTGTGGCCTTAAGGTCATATCTTCAAAAATAATAGACCGTTAAAAATTGAGACGTCTCACAGTCTTCAAATAACACATCCTACCTTGAGAAGAACGAACGCGTTGGATTCAAAACTTTGGGAGTAATGATCTCTTTGAAACGCTGGAACGTCTTACGTCCTCTGAACAACACAATGTGTCTTTTAAGGCATGCGCATACGTCGGAGCCATAACCAAGTGAAAATGATCTTTATCAAGAGTTGATGCGACTCACGGCCTTGAAACAGTATGATCTGTTTTATGAGGCATGAACAGACGCCTTAAAACCATACATAAGTAAATAATGATCCTATTAAGAAGCCTGAGCGTTCCACGGCCTCAACACAGCACGGTCTGTCTGTCCAGACGCTTACAGACGCGATAAATTCATTGCTGAATGAATAATGATCGTCTCGAAGAGCTGACACCTTTCACGACCTCAGAAGAGCATGCTCTGTCTTTTTGGACATGCGCAGATGCGTTCAAGCTAAACCCTATGATGTCTGATATTTTCAAGCAGCTGAGACGTCGCATATATTTATACAGCTCTTGTTGACATACATAGACGAGTGAATGCCATATTTTCATAATATACCGATTGGAATACTGTGACGTCTCGTGGGCTCAGAAAAGCATGATCTACCTTCCTTGAGAAGAACAAGCATATTGGATTCATAACTTTGGAATTAATGCTTCCTTCTAAAAGCTGGAACGTCTCTCGGCCTCTGAACAGCACAATATGCCTTTAAGGCATGCGCAGACATTGAATCCATATTTAAATGAAAATTATCTCTTTCAGAAGCTGAAGCGACTCACGGCCTCGGAACAATATGATCAGTTTTCTTTGGCACGTACAAATGTGTTCGAGCCAAAATTTAAAAAATTATGACCCTTCGAGGAGCCCGGAAGTCCCACCGCCTCAACACAGCACAATCTGTCTGTCCAGACGCTTAAAGACGCGATAGAGCCATTACTAAGAAAAGAATGATCGTCTCGAAGAGATGGGACCTTTCACGACCTCAAATAAGCATGCTTTGTTCTATTTGGACATGCGCAGATGCATTCGGGACAAAAAATATTACCGATCCTTAAAAAAAGCTGAGACGCCCAAAAGACTCAAAACAGCACAATATATCCTTGTTGACTTACAAAGACACGTTAGTGCCATATCTTTAAGAATAATAAACCGTTAAAGAAATTTAGGCGTCTCACGGTCTTAAAATAGCACACCTTTCCTTGAGAAACACAATGCGTTGGAGGAATAGCTTCGGGGAAACGGATCTCTTTAAGAGGTAGAATGTCTCACGGCCTCTAAAAAGAACAATATGTCTTTTGAGGCATGCGCAGACGTTGGAGCCATAATCAAGTGAAAATGATCTTCATCAAGAGTTGATGCGTCTCACGGCTTGGAACAGTATGATCTGGTTTTTTAGGCATGTAAAGACAAATTAGAGCCATACGTTAGTATATAATGATCCTATTAAGAAGCCTATACGTCCCACGGCCTCAACACATCACGGTCTGTCTGTCTAGACGCTAACAGACGCGATAAATTCATTGCTGAATGAATAATGATCGTCTCGAAGAGCTGAGACCTTTCACGACCTCAGAATAGCATGCTATGTCTTTTTGGACATGCGCAGGTGCGGCCTTGAAACAGTATGATCTGTTTTATGAGGCATGAACAGACGCCTTAAAACCATACATTAGTAAATAATGATCCTATTAAGAAGCCGGAAACATTTCACGGCCTCAACACAGCACGGTCTGTCTGTCCAGACGCTTACAGACGCGATAAGTTCATTGCTGAATGAATAATGATCGTCTCGAAGAGCTGACACCTTTCACGACCTCAGAAGAGCATGCTCTGTCTTTTTGGACATGCGCAGATGCGTTCAAGCTAAACCCTATGATGTCTGATATTTTCAAGCAGCTGAGACGTCGCATATATTTAAACAGCTCTTGTTGACATACATAGACGAGTGAATGCCATATTTTCATAATATACCGATTGGAATACTGTGACGTCTCGTGGGCTCAGAAAAGCATGATCTACCTTCCTTGAGAAGAACAAGCATATTAGATTCATAACTTTGGAATTAATGCTTCCTTCTAAAAGCTGGAACGTCTCTCGGCCTCTGAACAGCACAATATGCCTTTAAGGCATGCGCAGACATTGAATCCATATTTAAATGAAAATTATCTCTTTCAAGAGCTGAAGCGACTCACGGCCTCGGAACAATATGATCAGTTTTCTTGGGCACGTACAAATGTGTTCGAGCCAAAATCTAAAAAGTAATGACCCTTCGAGGAACCCGGAAGTCCCACCGCCTCAACACAGCACAATCTGTCTGTCCAGACGCTTAAGACGCGATAGAGCCATTACTAAGAAAAGAATGATCGTCTCGAAGAGATGGGACCTTTCACGACCTCAAATAAGCATGCTTTGTTCTATTTGGACATGCGCAGATGCGTTCGGGACAAAAAATATTACCGATCCTTAAAAAAAGCTGAGACGCCCAAAAGACTCAAAACAGCACAATATATCCTTGTTGACTTACAAAGACACGTTAGTGCCATATCTTTAAGAATAATAAACCGTTAAAGAAATTTAGGCGTCTCACGGTCTTAAAATAGCACACCTTTCCTTGAGAAACACAATGCGTTGGAGGAATAGCTTCGGGGAAAAGGATCTCTTTAAGAGGTAGAATGTCTCACGGCCTCTAAAAAGCACAATATGTCTTTTTAGGCATGCGCAGACGTTGGAGCCATAACTAAGTCAAATGATCTTAATCGAGAGTTAAAGCGACTCACGTCCTTACAATGGTACGATCTGTTTTGTAAGGCACGTACAGACGTGTTAGAGCCATAACTTTGAAAATAGTTTTCTTTTGAGGAGCTGAGACGCTTCAACGCCTCAAGATAGCATGGTCTGTCCTCCCAGACTCTAAAGAGGCGCGATAGAGCCATTACTAAGGGAACAATGATCGTCTCGAAGAGCTGAGACCTTTCACGAGCTCAAAATATCACAATTTGCTTCCTTGGACATGCGCAGATGCGTTTGTGCCGAACAAAAGATTATCGATTCTTCAAAGCAGCTGAGACGTCACATAGACTCAAAACAGCACAATATATCCTCGATTATATACATTGAGGCCTTAAGGTCATACCTTCAAAAATAACAGACCGTTAAAAATTGTGACGTCTCACAGTCTTCAAATAGCACAACCTACCTTGAGAAGAACGAACGCGTTGGATTCAAAACTTTGGGAGTAATGATCTCTTTGAAACGCTGGAACGTCTTACGCCCTCTGAACAGCACAACATGTCTCTTAAGGCATGCGTATACGTCGGAGCCATAATCAAGTGAAAATGATCTTTATCAAGAGTTGATGCGACTCACGGCTTGGAACAGTATGATCTGTTTTTTTAGGCATGTAAAGACAAATTAGAGCCATACGTTAGTATATAATGATCCTATTAAGAAGCCTGTACGTTCCACGGCCTCAACACATCACGGTCTGTCTGTCAGACGCTTACAGACGCGATAAATTCATTGCTGAATGAATAATGATCGTCTCGAAGAGCTGAGACCTTTCACGACCTCAGAAGAACATGCTCTGTCTTTTTGGACATGCGCAGGTGCGTTAGAGCTAAACCCGAAAATGTCCGATCTTTCTAAGCAGCTGAGACGTCACATAGACCTTAAACAGCACTTTATATCCTCGTTGATTGATGAGTGAATGCCATTTTTTCAAGTGAACCGATTGGAATACTGTGACGTCTCGTAGGCTAAGAACAGCACGATCTACCTTCCTTGAGAGAAACAAACTGGCTTACTTCATTACTTTGGAATTAATGATTCCTTTCAAAAGCTGGAATGTCTCACGGCCTGTGAACAGCACAATATGCCTTTAAGGCATGCGCAGACGTTATAGTCTTATTTAAGTGAAAATTACCTTTTTATTTAGAGCCGAAGCGACTCACGGCCTCAGTATGATCTGTTTTCTTAGGCACGTACAGACGTGTTAGAGCCAAAATTTAGTAAATAATGACCCTACAAGGAGCCCAGTAGTCCCATCGCCTCAACACAGCACGGTTTGTCTGTCCAGACGCTTAGAAACGCGATAGAGCCATCACCTAAAAATCATAATGATCGTCTCAAAGAGCTTGGACCTTTCCAGACCCCAAATAAGCATGCTTTGTTTTATTTTTTGACATGCGCAAATCAATTCGAGACAAAAGCTAATGATTACCGATCCTTCAAAGCAGCTGAGACGTCATATAGACTCAAAACAGCACAAAATATCCTCGGTTACATACATTGTGGCCTTAAGGTCACATCTTCAAAAATAATAGACCGTTAAAAATTGAGACGTCTCACAGTCTTCAAATAGCACAACCTACCTTGAGAAGAACGAACGCGTTGGATTCAAAACTTTGGGAGTAATGATCTCTTTGAAACGCTGGAACGTCTTACGCCCTCTGAACAGCACAATGTGTCTTTTAAGGCATGCGCATACGTCGGAGCCATAACCAAGTGAAAATGATCTTTATCAAGAGTTGATGCGACTCACGGCCTTGAAACAGTATGATCTGTTTTTAGGCATGAACAGACAAATTAAACCATACATTAGTAAATAATGATCCTATTAAGAAGCCTGAACGTTCCACGGCCTCAACACAGCACGGTCTGTCTGTCCAGACGCTTACAGACGCGATAAATTCATTGCTGAATGAATAATGATCGTCTCGAAGAGCTGACACCTTTCACGACCTCAGAAGAGCATGCTCTGTCTTTTTGGACATGCGCAGATGCGTTCAAGCTAAACCCTATGATGTCTGATATTTTCAAGCAGCTGAGACGTCGCATATATTTATACAGCTCTTGTTGACATACATAGACGAGTGAATGCCATATTTTCATAATATACCGATTGGAATACTGTGACGTCTCGTGGGCTCAGAAAAGCATGATCTACCTTCCTTGAGAAGAACAAGCATATTAGATTCATAACTTTGGAATTAATGATTCCTTCTAAAAGCTGGAACGTCTCTCGGCCTTTGAACAGCACAATATGCCTTTAAGGCATGCGCAGACATTGAAGCCATATTTAAATGAAAATCATCTCTTTCAAGAGCCAAAGCGACTCACGGCCTCGGAACAATATGATCAGTTTTCTTGGGCACGTACAAATGTGTTCGAGCCAAAATCTAAAAAGTAATGACCCTTCGAGGAACCCGGAAGTCCCACGCCTCAACACAGCACAATCTGTCTGTCCAGACGCTTAGAGACGCGATAGAGCCATTACTGAATGATCGTTCGAAGAGATGGGACCTCACGACCTCAAATAAGCATGCTTTGTTTATTTGGACATGCGCAGATGCGTTCGGGACAAAAAATATTACCGATCCTTAAAAAAAGCTGAGACGCCCAAAAGACTCAAAACAGCACAATATATCCTTGTTGACTTACAAAGACACGTTAGTGCCATATCTTTAAGAATAATAAACCGTTAAAGAAATTTAGGCGTCTCACGGCCTTAAAATAGCACACCTTTCCTTGAAAAACACAATGGTTGGAGGAATAGCTTCGGGGAAAAGGATCTCTTTAAGAGGTAGAATGTCTCACGGCCTCTAAAAAGCACAATATGTCTTTTGAGGCATGCGCAGACGTTGGAGGCATAACTAAGTCAAATGATCTTAATCGAGAGTTAAAGCGACTCACGTCCTTACAATGGTACGATCTGTTTTGTAAGGCACGTACAGATATGTTAGAGCCATAACTTTAGAAATTATTTTCTTTTGAGGAGCTGAGACGCTTCAACGCCTCAAGATAGCATGGTCTGTCCACCCAGACTCTAAAGAGGCGCGATAGAGCCATTACTAAGGGAACAATGATCGTCTCGAAGAGCTGAGACCTTTCACGAGCTCAAAATATCACGATTTGCTTCCTTGGACATGCGCAGATGCGTTTGTGCCGAACAAAAGATTATCGATTCTTCAAAGCAGCTGAGACGTCACATAGACTCAATACAGCACAATATATCCTCGATTATATACATTGAGGCTTTAAGGTCATACCTTCAAAAAATACAGACCGTTAAAAATTGTGACGTCTCACAGTCTTCAAATAGCACAACCTACCTTGAGAAGCACGAACGCGTTGAATTCAAACTTTGGGAGTAATGATCTCATTGAAACGCTGGAACGTCTTACGCCCTCTGAACAGCACAATATGTCTTCTAAGGCATGCGTATACGTCGGAGCCATAATCAAGTGAAAATGATCTTTATCAAGAGTTGATGCGACCCACGGCCGTATGATCTGTTTTTTTAGGCATGTAAAGACAAATTAGAGCCATACGTTAGTATATAATGATCCTATTAAGAAGCCTGTACGTTCCACGGCCTCAACACATCACGGTCTGTCTGTCCAGACGCTTACAGACGCGATAAATTCATTACTGAATGAATAATGATCGTCTCGAAGAGCTGAGACCTTTCACGACCTCAGAAGAGCATGCTCTGTCTTTTTGGACATGCGCAGGTGCGTTCGAGCTAAACTCGAAAATGTCCGGTCTTTTCAAGCAGCTGAGACGTCACATAGACCTTAAACAGCACTTTATATCCTCGTTGATTGATGAGTGAATGTCATTTTTTCAAGTGAACCGATTGGAATACTGTGACGTCTCGTAGGCTAAGAACAGCACGATCTACCTTCCTTGAGAGAAACAAACTGGCTTATTTCATTACTTTGGAATTAATGATTCCTTTCAAAAGCTGGAATGTCTCACGGCCTGTGAACAGCACAATATGCCTTTAAGGCATGCGCAGACGTTATAGTCTTATTTAAGTGAAAATTACCTATTTATTTGGAGCCGAAGCGACTCACGGCCTCAGTATGATCTGTTTTCTTAGGCACGTACAGACGTGTTAGAGCCAAAATTTAGTAAATAATGACCCTACAAGGAGCCCAGTAGTCCCATCGCCTCAACACAGCACGGTTTGTCTGTCCAGACGCTTAGAGACGCGATAGAGCCATTACCTAGAAAACATAATGATCGTCTCAAAGAGCTTGGACCTTTCAAGACCCCAAATAAGCATGCTTTGTTTTATTTTTTGACATGCGCAAATCAATTCGAGACGAAAGCTAATGATTACCGATCCTTCAAAGCAGCTGAGACGTCATATAGACTCAAAACAGCACAAAATATCCTCGGTTACATACATTGTGGCCTTAAGGTCACATCTTCAAAAATAATAGACCGTTAAAAATTGAGACGTCTCACAGTCTTCAAATAGCACAACCTACCTTGAGAAGAACGAACGCGTTGGATTCAAAACTTTGGGAGTAATGATCTCTTTGAAACGCTGGAACGTCTTACGCCCTCTGAACAGCACAATGTGTCTTTTAAGGCATGCGCATACGTCGGAGCCATAACCAAGTGAAAATGATCTTTATCAAGAGTTGATGCGACTCACGGCCTTGAAACTGTATGATCTGTTTTATGAGGCATGAACAGACAAATTAGAGCCATACGTTAGTAAATAATGATCCTATTAAGAAGCCTGAACGTTCCACGGCCTCAACACAGCACGGTCTGTCTGTTTAGACGCTTTCAGACGCGATAAATTCATTGCTGAATGAATAATGATCGTCTCGAAGAGCTGACACCTTTCACGACCTCAGAAGAGCATGCTCTGTCTTTTTGGACATGCGCAGATGCGTTCAAGCTAAACCCTATGATGTCTGATATTTTTAAGCAGCTGAGACGTCGCATATATTTATACAGCTCTTGTTGACATACATAGACGAGTGAATGCCATATTTTCATAATATACCGATTGGAATACTGTGACGTCTCGTGGGCTCAGAAAAGCATGATCTACCTTCCTTGAGAAGAACAAGCATATTAGATTCATAACTTTGGGATTAATGATTCCTTCTAAAAGCTGGAACGTCTCTCGGCCTTTGAACAGCACAATATGCCTTTAAGGCATGCGCAGACATTGAAGCCATATTTAAATGAAAATCATCTCTTTCAAGAGCCGAAGCGACTCACGGCCTCGGAACAATATGATCAGTTTTCTTGGGCACGTACAAATGTGTTCGAGCCAAAATATAAAAAATAATGACCCTTCGAGGAGCCCGGAAGTCCCACCGCCTCAACACAGCACAATCTGTCTGTCCAGACGCTTAGAGACGCGATAGAGCCATTACTAAGAAAAGAATGATCGTCTCGAAGAGATGGGACCTTTCACGACCTCAAATAAGCATGCTTTGTTTATTTGGACATGCGCAGATGCGTTCGGGACAAAAAATATTACCGATCCTTAAAAAGCTGAGACGCCCAAAAGACTCAAAACAGCACAATATATCCTTGTTGACTTACAAAGACACGTTAGTGCCATATCTTTAAGAATAATAAACCGTTAAAGAAATTAAGGCGTCTCACGGCCTTAAAATAGCACACCTTTCCTTGAAAAACACAATGCGTTGGTGGAATAGCTTCGGGGAAAAGGATCTCTTTAAGAGGTAGAATGTCTCACGGCCTCTAAAAAGCACAATATGTCTTTTTAAGGCATGCGCAGACGTTGGAGGCATAACTAAGTCAAATGATCTTAATCGAGAGTTAAAGCGACTCACGTCCTTACAATGGTACGATCTGTTTTGTAAGGCACGTACAGACGTGTTAGAGCCATAACTTTAAAATATTTCTTTTGAGGAGCTGAGACGCTTCAACGCCTCAAGATAGCATGGTCTGTCCACCCAGACTCTAAAGAGGCGCGATAGAGCCATTACTAAGGGAACAATGATCGTCTCGAAGAGCTGAGACCTTTCACGAGCTCAAAATATCACGATTTGCTTCCTTGGACATGCGCAGATGCGTTTGTGCCGAACAAAAGATTATCGATTCTTCAAAGCAGCTGAGACGTCACATAGACTCAAACAGCACAATATATCCTCGATTATATACATTGAGGCTTAAGGTCATACCTTCAAAAATACAGACCGTTAAAAATTGTGACGTCTCACAGTCTTCAAATAGCACAACCTACCTTGAGAAGCACGAACGCGTTGAATTCAAACTTTGGGAGTAATGATCTCATTGAAACGCTGGAACGTCTTACGCCCTCTGAACAGCACAATGTGTCTTTAAGGCATGCGTATACGTCGGAGCCATAATCAAGTGAAAATGATCTTTATCAAGAGTTGATGCGACCACGGCCAGTATGATCTGTTTTTTTAGGCATGTAAAGACAAATTAGAGCCATACGTTAGTATATAATGATCCTATTAAGAAGCCTGTACGTTCCACGGCCTCAACACATCACGGTCTGTCTGTCCAGACGCTTACAGACGCGATAAATTCATTACTGAATGAATAATGATCGTCTCGAAGAGCTGAGACCTTTCACGACCTCAGAAGAGCATGCTCTGTCTTTTTGGACATGCGCAGGTGCGTTCGAGCTAAACTCGAAAATGTCCGATCTTTTCAAGCAGCTGAGACGTCACATAGACCTTAAACAGCACTTTATATCCTCGTTGATTGATGAGTGAATGTCATTTTTTCAAGTGAACCGATTGGAATACTGTGACGTCTCGTAGGCTAAGAACAGCACGATCTACCTTCCTTGAGAGAAACAAACTGGCTTATTCATTACTTTGGAATTAATGATTCCTTTCAAAAGCTGGAATGTCTCACGGCCTGTGAACAGCACAATATGCCTTTAAGGCATGCGCAGACGTTATAGTCTTATTTAAGTGAAAATTACCTATTTATTTGGAGCCGAAGCGACTCACGGCCTCAGTATGATCTGTTTTCTTAGGCACGTACAGACGTGTTAGAGCCAAAATTTAGTAAATAATGACCCTACAAGGAGCCCAGTAGTCCCATCGCCTCAACACAGCACGGTTTGTCTGTCCAGACGCTTAGAGACGCGATAGAGCCATTACCTAGAAAACATAATGATCGTCTCAAAGAGCTTGGACCTTTCAAGACCCCAAATAAGCATGCTTTGTTTTATTTTTTGACATGCGCAAATCAATTCGAGACGAAAGCTAATGATTACCGATCCTTCAAAGCAGCTGAGACGTCATATAGACTCAAAACAGCACAAAATATCCTCGGTTACATACATTGTGGCCTTAAGGTCACATCTTCAAAAATAATAGACCGTTAAAAATTGAGACGTCTCACAGTCTTCAAATAGCACAACCTACCTTGAGAAGAACGAACGCGTTGGATTCAAAACTTTGGGAGTAATGATCTCTTTGAAACGCTGGAACGTCTTACGCCCTCTGAACAGCACAATGTGTCTTTAAGGCATGCGCATACGTCGGAGCCATAACCAAGTGAAAATGATCTTTATCAAGAGTTGATGCAACTCACGGCCTTGGAACAGTATGATCTGTTTTTAGGCATGTAAAGACAAATTAGAGCCATACGTTAGTATATAATGATCCTATTAAGAAGCCTGTACGTTCCACGGCCTCAACACATCACGGTCTGTCTGTCCAGACGCTTACAGACGCGATAAATTTATTACTGAATGAATAATGATCGTCTCGAAGAGCTGAGACCTTTCACGACCTCAGAAGAGCATGCTCTGTCTTTTTGGACATGCGCAGGTGCGTTCGAGCTAAACCGAAAATGTCCGGTCTTTTCAAGCAGCTGAGACGTCACATAGACCTTAAACAGCACTTTATATCCTCGTTGATTGATGAGTGAATGTCATTTTTCAGTAACCGATTGGAATACTGTGACGTCTCGTAGGCTAAGAACAGCACGATCTACCTTCCTTGAGAGAAACAAACTGGCTTATTCATTACTTTGGAATTAATGATTCCTTTCAAAAGCTGGAATGTCTCACGGCCTGTGAACAGCACAATATGCCTTTAAGGCATGCGCAGACGTTATAGTCTGATTTAAGTGAAAATTACCTTTTATTTGAGCCGAAGCGACTCACGGCCTCAGTATGATCTGTTTTCTTAGGCACGTACAGACGTGTTAGAGCCAAAATTTAGTAAATAATGACCCTACAAGGAGCCCAGTAGTCCCATCTCCTCAACACAGCACGGTTTGTCTGTCCAGACGCTTAGAGACGCGATAGAGCCATTACCTAGAAAACATAATGATCGTCTCAAAGAGCTTGGACCTTTCAAGACCCCAAATAAGCATGCTTTGTTTTATTTTTTGACATGCGCAAATCAATTCGAGACAAAAGCTAATGATTACCGATCCTTCAAAGCAGCTGAGACGTCATATAGACTCAAAACAGCACAAAATATGCTCGGTTACATACATTGTGGCCTTAAGGTCACATCTTCAAAAATAATTGACCGTTAAAAATTGAGACGTCTCACAGTCTTCAAATAGCACAACCTACCTTGAGAAGAACGAACGCGTTGGATTCAAAACTTTGGGAGTAATGATCTCTTTGAAACGCTGGAACGTCTTACGCCCTCTGAACAGCACAATGTGTCTTTTAAGGCATGCGCATACGTCGGAGCCATAACCAAGTGAAAATGATCTTTATCAAGGTTGATGCGACTCACGGCCTTGAAACAGTATGATCTGTTTTATGGGCATGAACAGACGCCTTAAAACCATACATTAGTAAATAATGATCCTATTAAGAAGCCTGAACATTCACGGCCTCAACACAGCACGGTCTGTCTGTCCAGACGCTTACAGACGCGATAAATTCATTGCTGATGAATAATGATCGTCTCGAAAGCTGACACCTTTCACGACCTCAGAAGAGCATGCTCTGTCTTTTTGGACATGCGCAGATGCGTTCAAGCTAAACCCTATGATGTCTGATATTTTCAAGCAGCTAAGACGTCGCATATATTTATACAGCTCTTGTTGACATACATAGACGAGTGAATGCCATATTTTCATAATATACCGATTGGAATACTGTGACGTCTCGTGGGCTCAGAAAAGCATGATCTACCTCCTTGAGAAGAACAAGCATATTAGATTCATAACTTTGGAATTAATGATTCCTTTTAAAAGCTGGAACGTCTCTCGGCCTCTGAACAGCACAATATGCCTTTAAGGCATCGCAGACATTGAATCCATATTTAAATGAAAATTATCTCTTTCAAGAGCCAAAGCGACTCACGGCCTCGGAACAATATGATCAGTTTTCTTGGGCACGTACAAATGTGTTCGAGCCAAAATATAAAAATAATGACCCTTCGAGGAACCCGGAAGTCCCACGCCTCAACACAGCACAATCTGTCTGTCCAGACGCTTAGAGACGCGATAGAGCCATTGCTGAATGATCGTTCGAAGAGATGGGACCTTTCACGACCTCAAATAAGCATGCTTTGTTTTATTTGGACATGCGCAGATGCGTTCGGGACAAAAAATATTACCGATCCTTAAAAAAGCTGAGACGCCCAAAAGACTCAAAACAGCACAATATATCCTTGTTGACTTACAAAGACACGTTAGTGCCATATCTTTATGAATAATAAACCGTTAAAGAAATTAAGGCGTCTCACGGCCTTAAAATAGCACACCTTTCCTTGAAAACACAATGCGTTGGTGGAATAGCTTCGGGGAAAAGGATCTCTTTAAGAGGTAGAATGTCTCACGGCCTCTAAAAAGCACAATATGTCTTTTTAGGCATGCGCAGACGTTGGAGGCATAACTAAGTCAAATGATCTTAATCGAGAGTTAAAGCGACTCACGTCCTTACAATGGTACGATCTGTTTTGTAAGGCACGTACAGACATGTTAGAGCCATAACTTTAAAATTTTCTTTTGAGGAGCTGAGACGCTTCAACGCCTCAAGAGAGCATGGTCTGTCCACCCAGACTCTAAAGAGGCGCGATAGAGCCATTACTAAGGGAACAATGATCGTCTCGAAGAGCTGAGACTTTTCACGAGCTCAAAATATCACGATTTGCTTCCTTGGACATGCGCAGATGCGTTTGTGCCGAACAAAAGATTATCGATTCTTCAAAGCAGCTGAGACGTCACATAGACTCAAACAGCACAATATATCCTCGATTATATACATTGAGGCTTAAGGTCATACCTTCAAAAATACAGACCGTTAAAAATTGTGACGTCTCACAGTCTTCAAATAGCACAACCTACCTTGAGAAGCACGAACGCGTTGATTCAAACTTTGGGAGTAATGATCTCATTGAAACGCTGGAACGTCTTACGCCCTCTGAACAGCACAATGTGTCTTTAAGGCATGCGCATACGTCGGAGCCATAATCAAGTGAAAATGATTTTTATCAAGAGTTGATGCGACTCACGGCCTTGGAACAGTATGATCTGTTTTTTTAGGCATGTAAAGACAAATTAGAGCCATACGTTAGTATATAATGATCCTATTAAGAAGCCTGTACGTTCCACGGCCTCAACACATCACGGTCTGTCTGTCCAGACGCTTACAGACGCGATAAATTCATTACTGAATGAATAATGATCGTCTCGAAGAGCTGAGACCTTTCACGACCTCAGAAGAGCATGCTCTGTCTTTTTGGACATGCGCAGGTGCGTTCGAGCTAAACTCGAAAATGTCCGGTCTTTTCAAGCAGCTGAGACGTCACATAGACCTTAAACAGCACTTTATATCCTCGTTGATTGATGAGTGAATGCATTTTTTCAAGTGAACCGATTGGAATACTGTGACGTCTCGTAGGCTAAGAACAGCACGATCTACCTTCCTTGAGAGAAACAAACTGGCTTATTTCATTACTTTGGAATTAATGATTCCTTTCAAAAGCTGGAATGTCTCACGGCCTGTGAACAGCACAATATGCCTTTAAGGCATGCGCAGACGTTATAGTCTTATTTAAGTGAAAATTACCTTTTATTTGGAGCCGAAGCGACTCACGGCCTCAGTATGATCTGTTTTCTTAGGCACGTACAGACGTGTTAGAGCCAAAATTTAGTAAATAATGACCCTACAAGGAGCCCAGTAGTCCCATCGCCTCAACACAGCACGGTTTGTCTGTCCAGACGCTTAGAGACGCGATAGAGCCATTACCTAGAAAACATAATGATCGTCTCAAAGAGCTTGGACCTTTCAAGACCCCAAATAAGCATGCTTTGTTTTATTTTTTGACATGCGCAAATCAATTCGAGACGAAAGCTAATGATTACCGATCCTTCAAAGCAGCTGAGACGTCATATAGACTCAAAACAGCACAAAATATCCTCGGTTACATACATTGTGGCCTTAAGGTCACATCTTCAAAAATAATAGACCGTTAAAAATTGAGACGTCTCACAGTCTTCATATAGCACAACCTACCTTGAGAAGAACGAACGCGTTGGATTCAAAACTTTGGGAGTAATGATCTCTTTGAAACGCTGGAACGTCTTACGCCCTCTGAACAGCACAATGTGTCTTTTAAGGCATGCGCATACGTCGGAGCCATAACCAAGTGAAAATGATCTTTATCAAGGGTTGATGCGATTCACGGCCTTGAAACAGTATGATCTGTTTTATGGGGCATGAACAGACGCCTTAAAACCATACATTAGTAAATAATGATCCTATTAAGAAGCCGGAAACATTTCACGGCCTCAACACAGCACGGTCTGTCTGTCCAGACGCTTACAGACGCGATAAATTCATTGCTGATTGAGTAATGATCGTCTCGAAAAGCTGACACCTTTCACGACCTCAGAAGAGCATGCTCTGTCTTTTTGGACATGCGCAGATGCGTTCAAGCTAAACCCTATGATGTCTGATATTTTCAAGCAGCTAAGACGTCGCATATATTTATACAGCTCTTGTTGACATACATAGACGAGTGAATGCCATGTTTTTATAATATACCGATTGGAATACTGTAACGTCTCGTGGGCTCAGAAAAGCATGATCTACCTTCCTTGAGAAGAACAAGCATATTAGATTCATAACTTTGGAATTAATGATTCCTTTTAAAAGCTGGAACGTCTCTCGGCCTCTGAACAGCACAATATGCCTTTAAGGCATTCGCAGACATTGAATCCATATTTAAATGAAAATTATCTCTTTCAAGAGCCAAAGCGACTCACGGCCTCGGAACAATATGATCAGTTTTCTTGGGCACGTACAAATGTGTTCGAGCCAAAATCTAAAAATAATGACCCTTCGAGGAACCCGAAAGTCCCAACGCCTCAACACAGCACAATCTGTCTGTCCAGACGCTTAGAGACGCGATAGAGCCATTACTAAGAATGATCGTTTCGAAGAGATGGGACCTTTCACGACCTCAAATAAGCATGCTTTGTTTATTTGGACATGCGCAGATGCGTTCGGGACAAAAAATATTACCGATCCTTAAAAAAAGCTGAGACGCCCAAAAGACTCAAAACAGGACAATATATCCTTGTTGACTTACAAAGACACGTTAGTGCCATATCTTTAAGAATAATAAACCGTTAAAGAAATTAAGGCGTCTCACGGCCTTAAAATAGCACACCTTTCCTTGAAAACACAATGCGTTGGGAATAGCTTCGGGGAAAAGGATCTCTTTAAGAGGTAGAATGTCTCACGGCCTCTAAAAAGCACAATATGTCTTTTGAGGCATGCGCAGACGTTGGAGGCATAACTAAGTCAAATGATCTTAATCGAGAGTTAAAGCGACTCAAGTCCTTACAATGGTACGATCTGTTTTGTAAGGCACGTACAGATATGTTAGAGCCATAACTTTAGAAATTATTTTCTTTTGAGGAGCTGAGACGCTTCAACGCCTCAAGATAGCATGGTCTGTCCTCCCAGACTCTAAAGAGGCGCGATAGAGCCATTACTAAGGGAACAATAATCGTCTCGAAGAGCTGAGACCTTTCACGAGCTCAAAATATCACGATTTGCTTCCTTGACATGCGCAGATGCGTTTGTGCCGAACAAAAGATTATCGATTCTTCAAAGCAGCTGAGACGTCACATAGACTCAATACAGCACAATATATCCTCGATTATATACATTGAGGCTTTAAGGTCATACCTTCAAAAAATACAGACCGTTAAACATTGTGACGTCTCACAGTCTTCAAATAGCACAACCTACCTTGAGAAGCACGAACGCGTTGAATTCAAACTTTGGGAGTAATGATCTCATTGAAACGCTGGAACGTCTTACGCCCTCTGAACAGCACAATATGTCTTCTAAGGCATGCGTATACGTCGGAGCCATAATCAAGTGAAAATGATCTTTATCAAGAGTTGATGCGACCCACGGCCTTGGAACAGTATGATCTGTTTTTTTAGGCATGTAAAGACAAATTAGAGCCATACGTTAGTATATAATGATCCTATTAAGAAGCCTGTACGTTCCACGGCCTCAACACATCACGGTCTGTCTGTCTAGACGCTTACAGACGCGATAAATTCATTGCTGAATGAATAATGATCGTCTCGAAGAGCTGAGACCTTTCACGACTCAGAAGATGTCTGTCTTTTTGGACATGCGCAGGTGCGTTCGAGCTAAACCCGAAAATGTCCGATCTTTTCAAGCAGCTGAGACGTCACATAGACCTTAAACAGCACTTTATATGCTCGTTGATTGATGAGTGAATGCCATTTTTTCAGTAACCGATTGGAATACTGTGACGTCTCGTAGGCTAAGAACAGCACGATCTACCTTCCTTGAGAGAAACAAACTGGCTTACTTCATTACTTTGGAATTAATGATTCCTTTCAAAAGCTGGAATGTCTCACGGCCTGTGAACAGCACAATATGCCTTTAAGGCATGCGCAGACGTTATAGTCTTATTTAAGTGAAAATTACCTATTTATTTGGAGCCGAAGCGACTCACGGCCTCAGTATGATCTGTTTTCTTAGGCACGTACAGACGTGTTAGAGCCAAAATTTAGTAAATAATGACCCTACAAGGAGCCCAGTAGTCCCATCGCCTCAACACAGCACGTTTGTCTGTCCAGACGCTTAGAAACGCGATAGAGCCATCACCTAAAAACCATAATGATCGTCTCAAAGAGCTTGGACCTTTCAAGACCCCAAATAAGCATGCTTTGTTTTATTTTTTGACATGCGCAAATCAATTCGAGACGAAAGCTAATGATTAATGATCCTTCAAAGCAGCTGAGACGTCATATAGACTCAAAAACAGCACAAAATATTCCTCGGTTACATACATTGTGGCCTTAAGGTCATATCTTCAAAATAATAGACCGTTAAAAATTGAGACGTCTCACAGTCTTCAAATAGCACAACCTACCTTGAGAAGAACGAACGCGTTGGATTCAAAACTTTGGGAGTAATGATCTCTTTGAAACGCTGGAACGTCTTACGCCCTCTGAACAGCACAATGTGTCTTTTAAGGCATGCGCATACGTCGGAGCCATAACCAAGTGAAAATGATCTTTATCAAGAGTTGATGCGACTCACGGCCTTGAAAC